>ONZH01021178.1:0-41412 GCA_900303285.1 Rhinella marina | reverse complement strand
ATTGTGCTGACCCAGACCAAGATGGGCAAGGCACATGCGCTGGCACATGTTAGGAAAGCACCCAACTAGGTGCAACGAAAGCCCATCGCCGCCTGCGGGTGACACCACTGCCTATGCTGGCACTGCTGTCCTATCCCCCACTCCAGGACGCAGGCATAAGCGTCTCCCTCCCCACACCCACCCAGTAGTCCACAGCGTACACAAAGTTCTCACAGCACAGTGCCCAGCTCTCCCCATCCCAGACGGGCAAACACGCACCCCACACTCACCCTGTCCACAGCAGACACAAAGACCTCCAAGCACAGTACCCAGCTTTCCTAATTCCAGACGGGCTAAGATGCAGACTGCACCCACCCATTAGTCTCCACACGTGGGTGGGTGCAGAGCCTTTTAGTGCCCCTCAAGACAATGTTTGTGTGCCAGGGCCGGGTAGTAACCCTCCTTGAAGTTGTGGGGGAGAGGCCTCTGGTGACCCTCAAGACAATTTTGGGCGACAGTGTAGTGGCGAGCCTCCAAAAAATCGTGGGTGAGAGCCTGGAGGTAACCCTCAGAAACAATTGGTTTGAAAAAGCATGGTGGTGCACCCCTGAATGACAGTCTGTGACTGAGATTGCAGGTGAACCCGCTAAAATTGTAGTCTGGCACACCTTGGTGGTGAACCCCTAAATTACATAGTTTGACTGAGATTGCAGTTTACAGCATGGCAGTGAACTCCAGAGTGGCTTGGTTAGACTAAGATAGCAGCTGAACAACCCAAAAATTTAGCCTGACACAGCATGGCGGAGACAACAGAGTGACCAAATTAGATGCGGTAGCATGTGAGCCACGCAAAAATTTAGCCTGACACAGCATGACGGTGACAACAGAGTGAACAAGTGAGACTGAGGTAGCAGGTGAAGCACATAAAATTTTACCCTGACACAGCATGGCCAAGTGAGACTGAGGTAGCAGGTGAACCACCCAAAAATTTACCCTGACACAGCATGGCGGTGAACCCAGAGTGACCAAGTTAGACTGAGGTAGCAGGTGAAGCACATAAAATTTTACCCTGACACAGCATGGCGGTGACAACAGAGTGACCAATTGAGACTGAGGTAGCAGGTGAAGCACATAAAATTTTACCCTGACACAGCATGGCGGTGACAACAGAGTGACCAAGTGAGACTGAGGTAGCATGTGAACCACCCAAAAATTTACCCTGACACAGCATGGCAGTGAACCCAGAGTGACCAAGTTAGACTGAGGTAGCAGGTGAACCACCCAAAAATGTAGCCTGACACAGCATGGCGGTGACACCACCAATGCCTTTGGCAGACTGAGATTGCAGTCAAATGGCTGTTTGAAGTTGACTCTCCTAAAAATTTTTTTGAGTGTCTGTAGTTGACCCTCCTGAAAAATTGTTTTTGAGCGTCTGTAGTTGACCCTCCTAAAAATTTGTTTTTGAGTGTCTGTAGCTGACACTCCTAAAAAATTGTTTTTGAGTCTCTGTAGTTGACCCTCCTAAAAAAATTGTTTTTGAGTCTCTGTAGTTGACCCTCCTAAAAAATTGTTTTTGTGTGTCTGTAGTTGACGTTCCTAAAAAATTGATTGGAGAGAGGGCCTATAGGTGGCCCTCCCTAAACATTGTTTGAAAAGAGAGCCAGTTGGCCCTCTGAAAAATTGCCTGTTGGCTCAGCGTTTGTGTAAGAAGAGAAGGAGGAGAAGAAGAAGGAGGAGAGGATACATGAAGAATCTTCATGTTGAGCTGCTTTCCCCCGGTGGAGATTTGCATTCCGGTGAAATCCAGGCTTTATTCATTTTAATAAGCGTCAGCCTGTCAGCGCTGTCAGTTGACAGGCGTGTACGGTTATCAGTGATGATGCCACCAGCTGCACTGAAGACCCGCTCTGACAACACGCTAGCGGCAGGGCAGGCCAGCACCTCCAAGGTGTACAGCGCCAGTTCGGGCCACGTGTCCAGCTTTGAAACCCAGTAGTTGTATGGAGCAGAGTGATCACGCAGGACGTTGGTATGGTCAGCTAGGTACTCCCTCACCATCTTTCTGAACAGCTCCCCACTACTCTGCCTAGGCTGGGGACGGGTGACATAGTCTTACTGGGGTGACATAAAACTGGCAAAGGCCTTGGAGAGTGCTCCCCTGCCAGTGCTTGACAAGCTGCCTTCTCGCCTCCTCTTTTCCGCTAGTTGGCCCACAGAACCACGTCCTCTGCCGCTCGTGGTGTTAGATGGGAAGGATAGTTTCAGCTTGTGCACCAGGGCCTGTTGATATCTATTCACTCTCGTACTCCTTTCCTCTACAGGAATGAGAGTGGAAAAGTTCTGCTTGTACCAGGAATCCAGGAGGGTGAACACCCAGTAATCGGTGTTGGCAAAAATGTTTTTAACGCGAGGGTCGCGGGAAAGGCAGCCTAACATGAAGTCAGCCATGTGCGCAAGAGTCCCAACATGCAAGAATTCCCTTTCTTCAATAGGCTGAATCTCCATTTCCTCCTCCCCCAACTCCTCCTCTTCAGCCCATACACGCTCAACAGATAAGAAGGAATGAGCATAGGTACCCTCTTCAGTCTCGCCAACAGTCTCCTCCTCTTCCTCCTTTTCCTCCTCATCCTCCTACTCCTCCTCCAATACGCACTGAGAAACAGACCTGAGGGTGCTCTGGCTGTCAAGCAACGTATCTTCTTCCCCCTTCTCCTGTGACAAGCGCAAAGCCTCTGACTTCATGCTGAGCAGTGACTTTTTCAGCAGACAAAGCAGCGGGATGGTGACGCTGATAATGGCGGCATCGCCGCTGACCATCTGTGTTGACTCCTCAAAGTGGCTTAACACTTGACAGATATCAGACATCCACGTCCACTCCTCATTGTAGACTTGAGGAAGCTGACTAACCTGACTACCAGTTCTCGTGGAAGTTGTCATCTGGCAGTCTACAATGGCTCTGCGGTGCTGGTAAACCCTGGCTAACATGTGAAATGTGGAATTCCATTGTGTGGGCACGTCGCACAATAGTCGGTGAGCTGGCAGTTGTAAGCGCTGTTGCACTGCCCTGAGGGTGGCAGCATCTGTGGTTGACCTTGGTGAGCAATTCAGACAAATTGGGGTAGGTCTTAAGGAACCGCTGAACCACAATATTGAACACGTGGGCCAGACATGGCACATGTGTGAGTCTGCCGAGTTGCAGAGCCGCCTCCAGGTTACGCCCGTTGTCACACACAACCATGCCTGGTTTGAGGTTCAGCGGCACCAGCCTAAGATCGGTCTGCGCAGTGATGCCCTGTAACAGCTCTTGGGCGGTGTGCCTCTTGTCACCTAAGCTCAGCAGTTTCAGCACTGCCTGTTGGTGCTTACCCACGCCACTGCACCTGCGCCTGGAGCTACCGACTGAAGGCGCCGGGCTCACGGATGGTAATTGAGAGGAGGAGGAGGGGTTGGAGGAAGAGGCATAATAAGCCTGAGAAACTGTGACCGAGGCAGGCCCCGCAATCCTCGGTGTAGGCAGCACATGAGTGGCCCCAGGGTCAGACTCAGTCCTAGCCTCCACCAAGTTAACCCAATGTGCCGTCAGTTAAATATAGCGTCCCTGCCTGCCAGCACTTGTCCACGTGTCCGTGGTTAGGCGGACATTCTCAGTAACCGCGTTGGTCAGGGAAAAATAGTGGCGGCTGGGGACCAAGTACCAAGGGACAGACACCGCCATCAGGTTGCGGAAAGCCTCAGTCTCTACCAGTCTATAGGGCAGCATCTCCAGGCTCAACAATTTGGATATGTGGACGTTTAGGGCTTGTGCATGTGGGTGGCTGGAATTGTATTTGCCCTTGCGCTCAAATGTCTGCTGCAAAGACAGCTGAACGCTGCGCTGGGACACATTGGTGGAGGTTGTGGAGGATCGTGGAGTTGAACGGGTGGTTGTAAGGTGGGAGGCGCAGTGATGCCCTGTAGCTTAAGATCGGTCTGCGCAGTGAAGCCCTGTAACAGCTCTTGGGCGGTGTGCCTCTTGTCACCTAAGCTCAGCAGTTTCAGCACTGCCTGTTGGTGCTTACCCACGCCACTGCACCTGCGCCTGGAGATACTGACTGAAGGCGCCGGGCTCATGGATGGTAATTGAGAGGAGGAGGAGGGGTTGGAGGAAGAGGCATAATAAGCCTGAGAAACTGTGACCGAGGCAAGCCCCGCAATCCTCGGTGTAGGCAGCAAATGAGTGGCCCCAGGGTCAGACTCAGTCCTAGCCTCCACCAAGTTAACCCAATGTGCCGTCAGTGAAATATAGCGTCCCTGCCTGCCAGCACTTGTCCACGTGTCCGTGGTTAGGTGGACATTCTCAGTAACCGCGTTGGTCAGGGAAAAATAGTGGCGGCTGGGGACCAAGTACCAAGGGACAGACACCGCCATCAGGTTGTGGAAAGCCTCAGTCTCTACCAGTCTATAGGGCAGCATCTCCAGGCTCAACAATTTGGAGATGTGGACGTTTAGGGCTTGTGCATGTGGGTGGCTGGAATTGTATTTGCCCTTGCGCTCAAATGTCTGCTGCAAAGACAGCTGAATGCTGCGCTGGGACACATTGGTGGAGGTTGTGGAAGATCGTGGAGTTGAACGGGTGGTTGTAAGGTGGGAGGTGCTCATGCCGGGGTCCTGGGCGGGGGGTTGACTCACCGAGCCAGCATGTGACACAGGGGAAGGGGCAGTGGTGTGACCCGCAGGAGGTGAACGGCCTTGGTTCCACTGAGTCGGGTGTTTAGCACTTATATGCCTGCGCATGCTGGTAGTGGTTAGGCTGGTAGTGGTGGCTCCCCTGCTGATCCTGGTGTGGCACAGGTTGCACACCACAGTCCGTCGGTCATCCTCACTTTCTTTAAAAAACCTCCAGACTTGCGAACATCTAGGCCTCGGCATGGAAGCTTGACTCTGTGAAACAGTTGCTGATCTACCTGCTCTGGCCCTGCTTCTCCCTCTGGCCACCCCACTGCCTCTTCCAACCTGTTCTGGTGCTGCACTTGCCTCCCCCTCAGAAGCACTGTCTTGAGTTGGATTACCAACCCAGCTCGGGTCAGTCACCTCATCATCCACCAGCTCTTCCTCCGATTCCTCACTCTGCTCCCCCCTCAGACTTACTGCCTTGACAACAACGTCACTGTCTGACAACCGTGTCTCATCATCATCATCATTATCATCCGACACCTCTTCACGCACTACTTGCACTAAGTCCACACTCTCATCACCCACAGACTGTGAAAGTTCAAAATTTTGGGCATCGGGACCGAGCAACTGCTCAGGTTGTTGTTGAGCAGTGGTTTGTGTCTCTGGGTAGGGTCCTGAAAAGAGTTCCTGTGAGTATGCCAGATCTAAATCCATACTTTCCTTGGGGGGGGGGGCAGGCTGGGAGGAAGGAGATTGAGCTGGAGGAGCCAGAGGTCTACTCCCTTGGCTAGCGTGGGTGGACTGCGTGGAAGAGTGGGTGGTGGATAAATTACTGGACGCATTGTCCGCCATCCACGTCATCACCTGTTCGCACTGTTGCGGTTTCAATAGTGGTGTACCACGTGAACCAGCAAGTTGCGAGATGAAGCTAGGGAGCGAAACTCTGCGGCGTTCCACTGCTCCCTCATCAACATGTACTGTGTCACCCTGCCCAGGACCACGACCTCTTCCCCCTACACTACCTGAACGCCCACGCCCTCGACCCTTAGCCCTTGGGTTCAACATTTTGTATGTTTACTGCACTGTATGATATATAACTGAGAGAAAAAAACGTAGTCTTTATATGGCGGCTATTGTACCACAAACCACTCAATTTTTCACTACAATGTATGATATATAACTGAGAGAAAAAACGTATGTTTTCTACACTCCGGCTAGTGTGCAGCATACGACAGAATTTTTCACTGCACTGTAAAATATATAACTGAGAGGAAAAACGTATATTTTCTACACTCCGGCTAGTGTGCAGCATACGACAGAATTTTGCACTTCACTGTTGTATATATGATTGAGAGGTAAAACATATATTTTCTATACTCCGGCTAGTGTTCAACACACAACAGAATTTTTCACTGCACTGTATAAAATATAACTGAGAGACAAAACGTATATTTTCTACACTCCAGCTAGTGTGCAGCACACGACAGAATTTTTCACTGCACTGTATAATACATAACTGAGAGACAAAACGTATATTTTCTACACTCCGGCTAGTGTGCAGCACACGACAGAATTTTGCACTGCGCTGTATAATATATAACTGAGAGAAAAAACGTATATTTTCTACACTCCGGCTAGTGTGCAGCAGACAGAATTTTGCACTGCACTGTATATTATATAACTGAGAGGAAAAACATATATTTTCTACACTCCGGCTAGTGTGCAGCAGACGACACAATTTTGCACTGCACTATAGTATATATGACTGAGAGGAAAAATGTAGTCTTTAGACGGCGGCTATTGCACCTCAAACCACTCAATTTTTCACTGCACTGTAGGATATATAAAAAAACGTATTCCCTGGACTGACGCTACTGTACAGCACACTACATAATTGTTCACTGGACTGTAGTGTATAGAAATGAGAGAAAAAACATATTCCCTAGACTGACGCTACTGTACAGTACACTACATAATTGTTCACTGGACTGTAGTGTATAGAAATGAGAGAAAAACGTATTCCCTAGACTGACGCTACTGTACAGTACACTACATAATTGTTCACTGGACTGTAGTGTATAGAAATTAGAGAAAAACGTATTCCCTAGACTGACGCTACTGTACAGTACACTACATAATTGTTCATTGGACTGTAGTGTATAGAAATTAGAGAAAAAAATGTATTCCCTAGACTGCACTACAGATCCCAGCAAGCCAAGGTACAGCAGCAGCAGCAGCAGCAGCAGCAAAAATGAGTATTGAGAGGACTTTGGGCAATTTCTTTTGGGTCTGTGCGGACCACGTGCTGTCCCTTCTGCCACCAGTCACTGTGTACAGTGTGCAGCCAAGATGGCGGTAGCTGCACTACAAGTCCCAGCCAGCAGCCAAGAGGAGACAAAAAAAAAAGGTGCTAGTAGCCCTTAGAAGGGCTGTTGGGTTCTTTGTGGGTGATTCCTGCCTAACCAACATCTAAATTCAGGCCCTAACACTCTCCCTGACAGACAGCAGCTCTATCCCTAATCTCATGCAAGGGCTTGACGCGAGCAACGCGGGACCAGATTCTTATATTCCCAGGTCATCTGATCTGGCCAGCCAATCCCTGCTATTGACTTGTAGGGGCGCCACGTGATGCTAGGAGGTACCAAAGACTCTCCTGCATGTTGATTGGCTGAGAAAAGGCGCCTAACATGCATGAAGATTGGCTGCAGCAATCACACACCTTATACTGCCACATCACTTCGACAGTTTGTTAAAAAGTAGCAGGAGGAGGAATTTTTTTTAAAGTTTCGACTAGTCGAGGGCATATCTAAATCTCGTTTAAGTCAGCTTACATTCAGCTGAAATTGACTTGATGGCCATCTATAATGTTCCTGGTTGTTATTTTCTCTTCCTCTTTCTTCCTAATTGAACAATGCAGCATGGTTGGGACATGATTCAGTAATTTGATAGTTTTTACTTTACTGTGTCATTTTTACTTATCAGTGCTATTGCTACACTTTATTTCCTATTGCGGTCTTGCCCTCTTGGAAGTACTGTATCTGAAAGAATGCCAATTCAGAACTTAAATTATAGGTTGGACTTTTTATGTACAAAAATTGTTCGGACAAGTCTAATTAGATAACTGTTTTATAGTTAAAGAAGTTGTGCAGGCCATATGTATTGATGACCTATCGTCACGATAGGTCATCAATATGTGATCGGTGGGGATTAGAGGTGAGCATGCTCGGGAGCAATTTTCAGTAGTAGCGTACGCATTTTATAATCTGTACGCTAATGCATACGCATCTTCTAATCTGTAAACTAATGCATACGCATCTTATAAATTTGTACGCTAATGCGTACAAATTACAAGATGCGTACGCATCAGCGTACAGATTAGAAGATGCGTACGCTACTACTCGAAAATTGCTCCCGAGTATGCTTGGCCGAGCATGCTCGCTCATCTCTAGTGGGGATCTGACACCCGGCACCCCCACCAATCAACTGTTTGAAGATGAGGCGGACGCTCCATGTAAGTGCTACTATCTCTTCATTACACTGCTCATCATCTCAAAAGTTTTGGCGGTGCAGTGTAATGACAAGTACTAGTTTAAATTACTTGAATGGAGTGAGTACTTATAATTATACTACGCCACTGCTCCAGAGAAGACAACGCATAGTGTAATGAACAGGAAGCAGCGCTCACATGGAGAGCAGTCTCCTCTTCAAACACATTCAACAGGTGGGGGTGCTGGGTGCCCATGCCGATCAAATATTGCTGACCTATCCTGGCAATAGGTCATCAATATACTGTATATGGCCTGTATAACCCCTGTAAGGGGGTTGTCCCATGATTAATGTAAAAAACTGAAAATCAGACTCCATATAGTAGATGACAATCTCTTTCTAACAAAGCTAGAACCAGCCATGTACTTTACATAGAGCCAGAGATCTCCTCATTCATTGGTCTCCAAGATTTATAAAGTTGACAGCTCAAGGGGACGTGTCTTTTCTGCTGTGTTAAGGGGTTGTGTCAATGCTCTTCTTATTACAGCTCATGAGGCAGTTGAAGGATGAAACTGAGCATGTGCGGCCTTCTCAGTGAGCAGGACAAAGAAATAAGGAAAAGAGTAAACAGCAGGTGGCACTATACAGATACATTTTATTGAATAACTCAGTGGCTATACAACATTTTCAATTACATGAAATTACAAAAGTATTGAGATCCAGGAGCTGGTTTGAAAACTGTAGAATATTTTTTTGTGGGACAACAGGAATTCCAGAGAAATGTACAGTATGTGAAGTTTTGCTGACTAACAAATAAGCTTACATTACTTCCATAGTACTAGAATTGCATCTAAAAGAAGTAACTTAGCCTATTTTGGTGTTATGCTGGTGGCAATATCTTTTCTAAAAGTGGTTATAAAAGTTTAAACTATTCACATTTATTTCCAATTGATGACACCATGTTATTTTTATAAGTTTTATGATCAAAGTACAACTAGGATTGCATGCCCAAGTTAGCCAAATGTGCTTGTTCGTTATATGATTTATTTTGTACTTTAGTTTTAGTGATTTTTTAAAGGCTTGTAAGTATATAAAAGTTTAATAAGTCAAGCTGAATGTTAGTAGCATTACATATGGCAGGCCTCAGATGTACTGTATATTTATTGCACTCCTAGCATCTTTATTGATATCCACTGTATCTTTCAAATAAACTTGAATAAGTAATTGCTTCTGAAAATTAGAAAACTTTCTGTTCCCGTTTAATGATCGGATTTTGAATCCCTAATATTGATTTCTGAAAGACAGACCATGTTAGAGTAAAAACAGAATGCTGAGCTTGGCAAAACTAGAAAACAAGCCAAAAGGAAGTAAGGAACTTTTACTATCCAGAATTGCAAGAAAAGATATTATTTTTAAAATATTATTTTCAGATTTTTTACAATTAATGATTGGACATGAAAAGTAAATATACAGTAGCAAACAATACTGTGTCACATACATAAGTGAAGATCCTCAATAAAACAGGTTACTAACTAATCAATCTATCAATCTTTATTAGATATTTTGAATAAGTAACTTTTGCAGGCGTACTTTTACAGGATATACTGTAATAAAGTTAAAACTGGTCAACTCTTAGGTATAATACATTTAGAAACAAAGGAGGAGCTTTATCAAACTGGTGTAAAGTAGAAATGGCTTAGTTGCCCATAGCAACCAATCAGATTCCACTTTTCATTTTCCAAAAGAGCTGTGAAAAATGAAAGTTGGAATATGATTGGTTGCTATGAGAAACTAAGCTAGTTCTACTTTACATTAGTTTGATAAATCTCCCCAAAGGTTTTAATATACAATTCATTTTTAAGCCAAAGCCATGGAAACAATATAATTAAAACATTTATACAACTCTGCCTGCTGTACATCTCATCCTGTATAATCATCATCTATGGTATATACTGTAATCATCATCTATGGTATGTACTGTACAAATGTCTATGATCCTTAGCGTTGATAGCATCTGTTTATCTGTTGTTAAATTGTTTGATCCTTAGTGTGCAGCATGAGACAGCCCGGGCAGTACACATGTTTGTCTTTTATCTTTGATTAGCTTTTCTTGTTCTGATGTTGTGATCAGCTTATTAAGGCTGGGTTTACATCTGCGTCATTAAGGCATCAAGCACACGGCCGTTGCCCGGCCATGGCCGTTTTGTGGCCTGTATACGACGGGTCCACAATACATTGGCGCCGGCCGTGTGCACCTCGCATCACTGATGCGGATCCATTCACTTGAATGGGTCTGCAAACCGGAAGATGTGGTGCAGTGCGGAACGGAGGCATGGATCGGAACCTCCCAGAAGCACTACGGAGTGCTTCTGTCGTGTTTCTGTCCACCCCTCCGCACCGCAAAAATAGAACATGTGAAAATAGACAATTGGATGTGGATTGCGGACCCCATTGAAGTTAAAGGGTCCGCGATCTGCATGTGGCAGCCCCACGGTCAGTGCCCGTGCATTGCGGAGCGCAATTTGTGGTCCATAGCGCGGCCATAGCTGGCACACATTTGTGTACATGAGGCCTTATTCAGGCAGTCTGTTCCATCGGTGAACAGACTGCTTGAATTCACTGTATCCGGCTTACATGCCAGCCTTCAGCTGGACAAAAAGTGCTACATGCAGCATTATTTGTGTGGCCGTAAGCTGCTACATACATCAATAAGCGGTTGGATCACTGCCAGATCCAGATTTTTCCATTCATATAGCCTTTTTTTTTTGTGGGACAAGTTGTACTTGGATATTGGATATGATGTAGTGGGAAGTTGGAAAAAAATTCCAAATGACGCAAAATTGGAAAAAAAAACCTGCAATTCCGCAAGAGTTTTATGAATTTTGTCTTTATGGTGTTCCTTATACAGTAAAACTGACCAGTTACCTTTATTCTCCAGGTCAGTACAATTACGATGATACTACATATGTATAGTTTTTCTTGCACCAGACTCTCCACTCTCCAAACTATTCTGAATGCAGTGACCCATCTCATCTATCGGTCTAACTGCTACTCTGATGTCTTAACCCATTGCACTGCTTCCCTATACAGTACAAGATTCAATTTAAAGTCCTCATTCTCAACCATAAATCTCTCCACAGTGCTGTACCCTTCTATATCTCTTCTCTCATTTCTGTCTACCATCCTACTTGTGCTCTCCATTCAGTTAATGACTTACAACTGGCATCCACCATGATCCGAACCTCTCGCCCCCATCTCCAAGATTTCTTCACCAGTTCTGTGGAATGGCCTACCCTACCCAATTAGGTTAATTCACAAAATCTAGAGTTTGAGGTGCTCCCTAAAAATACATATTTTTAGGTTAGCCTATCACATCCCCCGATCTAACCTTTCTCCATTCACTGCCCCCCACCCCCTTTAGAATTTTTTTCTCTGAACCTGATCCATCAGTATCCACCACACCCCACACACTCGGAGGCACTACAGATATCGGCTGGTAACTGGCTCATGCAGTCTTATACATATTCCCCTATTTTATTAACATGGCCGGACCATTGTACAAAACAAGCACTTCTACCTTTTGTCTCACCCCCATCTGCTCAAAGATTGTAAGCTCTTGCGAGCAGATCCCTCATTCCTCTTGGTTTGATTGTTGATCTGTTTGCTGATATTATGTATTACTCTGTTTGGACTTGAACCCCCGGATTGTAAAGTGCTGTGGAATATTTTGGTGCTATATAAATAAAGATTATTATTAGAGATGAGCGAGTAGTGAAATATTCGAAAGTTCGAAATTCGATTCGAATAGACCGCGAAATTCGACTATTCGACCGAATATCGAATCCCATTAAAGTCTATGGGAAAAAAATGCTCGCCACTTGGAAATCTCAATTCGACCACTTGGAGGTCACCAAGTCCACCCTGAAACCTCAGAAAAGGATGCCAACACTGCTGGAATGCAACTGGGACAGCAGGGGAAGCATGTCTGGGTGCATATAACGCGCCCAAGTCGCACTATTACGCCACTATCACAGCCTCTCAACAATACACTCCAAAGACAATCTAATCTCTCTGTAAAGTGAGACCATACAAGGAAACCTTCTTTCCTCTACATTGCCATGGACCCCAAGCCAAACTAGACAAAAAAGAAGATGAAATTCTGCACCCCTTAAAATCACGTTGCCTATGACAACCACAGATGGCATAGGCAAGGGGGAAAGCAAATAGACCCCACCCCTAATTGTCATTGTGTGTGTGTGTGAGATGTGGTCAGACATGTCTTCTTTAAAATGTAAAAACAACTCAAACACATGCAGAAGCCTTAAAATGCCCAAATTGTTGGCGCTAGAGATGTCAGTGACCCGACCTGGCCCAGTGTCATGTCTAGCAGGTAAAGCAGTGGGGATGTTGAGGGATGCGTAGGACCGCAAAAGGCAGGAAGAGGCCGTGGGCTGGCCAGAGGCTCATGGAAAATTTTGTGGAGGCCCAAGAGGTGAGACGTCTTAAAAATTGTGTGGAGGCTAAAGAGGTGAGACCTCTTAAAAATTATGTGGAGGCCCAAGAGGTGAGATCTCTTAAAAATTATGTGGAGGCCCAAGAGGTGAGACCTCTTAAACATTTTGTGGAGGCCCAAGAGGTGAGACCTCTTAAAAATTATGTGGAGGCCCAAGAGGTGAGACCCGTTAAAAATTGTGTGGAGGCCAAAGAGGTGAGACCTCTTAAAAATTGTGTGGAGGCTAAAGAGGTGAGACCTGTTAAAAATTTTGTGGAGGCCCAAGAGGTGAGACCTTGATAAAATTTTGTGGAGGCCCAAGAGGTGAGACCTCTTAAACATTTTGTGGAGGCCCAAGAGGTGAGACCTGTTAAAAATTTTGTGGATGCCCAAGAGGTGAGACCTTGATAAAATTATGTGGAGGCCCAAGAGGTGAGACCTGTTAAAAATTTTTGTGGATGCCCAAGAGGTGAGACCTTGATAAATTTATGTGGAGGCCCAAGAGGTGAGACCTGTTAAAAATTTTGTGGAGGCCCAAGAGGTGAGACCTTGATAAAATTTTGTGGAGGCCCAAGAGCTGAGACCTCTTAAAAATTATGTGGAGGCCCAAGAGGTGAGACCTCTTAAACATTTTGTGGAGGCCCAAGAGGTGAGACCTCTTAAACATTTTGTGGAGGCCCAAGAGGTGAGACCTCTTAAACATTTTGTGGAGGCCCAAGAGGTGAGACCTCTTAAACATTTTGTGGAGGCCCAAGAGGTGAGACCTCTTAAACATTTTGTGGAGGCCCAAGAGGTGAGACCTGTTAAAAATTTTGTGGAGGCCCAAAAGGTGAGACCTCTTAAACATTTTGTGGAGGCCCAAGAGCTGAGACCTCTTAAACATTTTGTGGAGGCCCAAGAGGTGAGACCTCTTAAACATTTTGTGGAGGCCCAAGAGGTGAGACCTGTTAAAAATTTGTGGAGGCCCAAGAGCTGAGACCTCTTAAAAATTATGTGGAGGCCCAAGAGGTGAGACCTCTTAAAAATTATGTGGAGGCCCAAGAGGTGAGACCTCTTAAAAATTATGTGGAGGCCCAAGAGGTGAGACCTCTTAAACATTTTGTGGAGGCCCAAGAGGTGAGCCATAAATATATAAATTTTTCTTATTTACGGAGCAATTCTACGGCGGTTAAGGAGGAGGAGGAGGAGGTGGAGGAGGAAATGGCACTTCATACAGATGGCACTTCACTTTTGGCTGCTTTCCACTGTTGGAGAAGCAAAGTCCGGGTCAATCCACTTGCTGTTCATTTTGATTAGCGTCAGCCTGTCGGCACTGTCGGTTGACAGGCGGCTGCGCTTATCGGTTATAATGCCCCCGGCTGCGCTGAACACCCTTTCTGATAGCACGCTGGCGGCAGGGCAGGCAAGCACCTCCAAGGCGTACAGGGACAGTTCCAGCCACGTGTCCAACTTGGAGACCCAGTAAGTGTAGGACGCCGAGGGATCGGGGAGGACAGGGGTACAGTCTGCCAGGTACTCCCGCAACATCCGCCGATACTTGTCCCTCCTGCTGATAGCGGGCCCCGCAGTGATGGAAGTTGCACGAGGGGGTGCCATGAACGTGTCCCACACCTTGGAGAGTGTTCCCCTGGTGGCTGTGGGCCTGATAGATGTTGTGGGACTCTGGGAGACCCTCTCCTCTCTGCCGCCAGCGATGGTGGGTGGGAAAATCTCCATCATGTTCTGCACGAGTTCCCTCTGGTATTCCAGCAATCGATTCGTCCTCTCCTCTACCGGAATAAAAGAAGAGACGTTATCTTTATACCGGGGGTCCAGGATTGCGAAGACCCAGTACAGTTTGTTCTCCACTATCCGGACAACACGTGTGTCCCGGGAAAAGCAGCCCAGCATGAAGTCAGCCATGTGTGCCAGACTCTGAATAGGCATGACGTCACTGCCCCCACCAGAAGGATCACTTGCCATTTCCTCCTCTTCCTCTTCCGCCTCCTCTCCGCCCCATCCGCGCTGAACCAATGGGACGCACACAGCCTGACTGCTACCCTCGCCGCCAGCATCCTCCTCCTCTTCCACAGCCACCTCCACGTCGTCCTCCTCCTCCTCATCCTCCTCCTGCAACTGCCACCGAGAAGCAGACAAAAGTGTGGTCTGACTGTGTAGCTCCGTTGCGTCTCCTCCTACCCCCATCTCCTCTGCGTGCAATGCGTTCTCCCTTATTGCGATGAGCGATTCTTTAAGGACGCATAGGAGCGGGATGGTTACGCTCACTATAGTGTCCTCGCTGCTGACCTTCTTGGTGGACTCCTCAAAGATACGCAGTACATCGCATATGTCTGCCATCCATGGCCACTCGTGGTTGGCAAACTGAGGGAGCTGAGTTGGAGGCACGCGTGGATTCATAATCTGGTACTCCATCAATGCTCTCTGCTGCTCACACACCCTGGCCAACATGGAATAGGTGGAATTCCAGCGAGTCGGCAGGTCGCACAACAGCCGATGTTCAGGCAAATGGAGGCGTTGCTGGAGTTTTTTTAAGCTAGCAGCAGCTACAGTTGACTTCCGAAAGTGAGCGCACAAGCGCCGCACTTTCACCAGTAACTCTGCCAGGTTGGGGTAAGTCTTTAGAAATTTTTGGACTACCAGATTAAAAACGTGGGCCAGGCATGGTACGTGATCGAGTTCGGCAAGCTCCAGAGCCGCCACCAGGTTACGGCCGTTATCGCACACGACCATGCCTGGTCCTAGCTGCAGCGGCGACAGCCACATCTCCGTCTGCTGCAATATGGCGTCCCTCACCTCTGGGGCGCTGTGCTTCCTGTCGCCCAAGCTGATGAGCTTAAGCACCGCCTGCTGACGTCTCCCCGCGCCAGTGCTGCAACGCTTCCAGCTAGCGGCTGAGGGCGATGTTAAGGCAGAGGAGGAGGAGGAGGAGGGGGGTTTATCAGAACCCGTGCTGGCAATCTTGGGCGGGGGTGGTAGGTAGGCCGTCTCTGTTTGCGACCCCGTCCCCGCTTCCACTACATTCACCCAGTGTGCCGTCAAAGAAATGTATCGTCCCTGGCCGCAAGCGCTTGTCCACGAGTCGGTGGTCAAGTGGACCTTTGCGCTGACTGCGTACCTCAGGGCCCGCCTGATGTTACGCGACACGTGCTGGTGCAGGGCGGGGACGGCACTCCGGGAAAAGTAGTGGCGGCTGGGGACGGAATAGCGAGGTGCGGCAGCCGCCATCAGGTCGCGGAAGGCCTGCGTCTCCACAAGCCTAAACGGCAACATCTCCAGGGCCAGCAGTTTGGAGATGTGGCAGTTTAAGGCTTGGGCTTGGGGGTGACTCGAGGCGTACTTCCGCCTGCGGTCGAACGCCTGCGAGATGGACAGTTGTTGGGACGAGGAGTGTGAAGGTGCAGGCGAAGAGGCGGGGGAAGGGGAGACTGAAGGAGAAGGCCCCAAAGTAGCCGAGGCAGAGGCAGATGTGGAGGTGTCCTGGCTGGAGGTCTGGACCGCAGTGGCAGCACACAACACAGGGGAAGAGGCAGTGGCAGCAAGACCGGGCGCAGGTTGTATTGCGTTTGCTCTCTCCCACTCAGCCCAGTGCTTGACTTCCAAGTGACGCCGCATGCCTGAGGTGGTCAGATTGCTCTTCTCAGAGCCCCTACTCAGTTTTGAGTGGCAGAGTGTGCAAACCGCGCTCAGTTTGTCATCCGCACAAACATTAAAAAATATCCACACCACAGAAGTACAAGGCCTCGATGGGGGAGCTTCGCGCGACTGCCCGCTGCCGGGAACAGCTTCGGCCCTGCTGGCTGTGGCCTCACTTCTCTGTCTGGACTGTCCTCTGCCTATGGACATCCCTCTGCCTGTGGACATCCCTCTGCCTCTGGACATCCCTCTGCCTCTTGCTGCCTTTTTCGGTGCTGCGCAGACCACCACCTCTCCACTGCTTTCCTCGCTGGACATCACCCCTGGCCAAGTGGGGTCGGTCATTTCGTCATCCACCACCTCCTCTTCCACTTCCTCACTCTGCTCCTCCTGCTGCCCACTGGACATTCCAACAGCCTCCCTTGATGGCAACTGCGTCTCATCATCATCATCGCTCATGATAACAGATGCTGGCTCAGGGTTCACATCAGCAGGAGATGGCGAAAACTCAAGTGTTTGGGCATCACTACAAACAAATTCCTCTGCTAGCTCCTGGGATTCTTCCGGCACATCTGAAAAAGGACCCGAAAAGAGCTCCTGGGAGGGGTCAATGGTGGGATGACTCTGTTGGCCAGGTGTGGAGGAAGGAGGGTCAGAGTGAGACTGTGTGGATGACTGGCTGGTGGACAACTGTGTGGAAGCGCTATCGGCTATCCATTGCACCACCTGTTCACACTGCTCAGGCCTCAACAGCGGTGTAACCCGCCCCCTGCTTAACTGTCCCATAAAGGCAGGGATTCTGGATGAGTGGGATCCTGGCTGACCCTCACCAGCACGCATTGTATCCCCACTGGCTTCAACAAGGCCCCCAACAGCATTTCCGCGCCCCCGTCCTCGTCCTATTCCGCTAGCCCCCCTCCGCATTTTATTATTTTTTGGTTACAATATTTTGCCTTCACAGCCATGAAATTATTTTGCAAGAGAACGCACAGTACAGTTGCCAATTATAAGGCCTATATATTTTATAGTTCAAGGTACACAGCCGTGTACTAACTTTTCAGACGGTGGGTATAAACACCAGGTATTTAAATAATTTTGCAAGAGAACGCACAGTACAGTTGCCTAGTATAAGGCCTATATATTTTATAGTTCAAGGTACACAGCCGTGTACTAACTTTTCAGACGGTGGGTATAAACACCAGGTATTTAAATAATTTTGCAAGAGAACGCACAGTACAGTTGCCAATTATAAGGCCTATATATTTTATAGTTCAAGGTACACAGCCGTGTACTAACTTTTCAGACGGTGGGTATAAACACCAGGTATTTAAATAATTTTGCAAGAGAACGCACAGTACAGTTGCCTAGTATAAGGCCTATATATTTTATAGTTCAAGGTACACAGCCGTGTACTAACTTTTCAGACGGTGGGTATAAACACCAGGTATTTCAATAATTTTGCAAGAGAACGCACAGTACAGTTGCCAATTATAAGGCCTATATATTTTATAGTTCAAGGTACACAGCCGTGTACTAACTTTTCAGACGGTGGGTATAAACACCAGGTATTTAAATAATTTTGCAAGAGAACGCACAGTACAGTTGCCAATTATAAGGCCTATATATTTTATAGTTCAAGGTACACAGCCGTGTACTAACTTTTCAGACGGTGGGTATAAACACCAGGTATTTAAATAATTTTGCAAGAGAACGCACAGTACAGTTGCCTAGTATAAGGCCTATATATTTTATAGTTCAAGGTACACAGCCGTGTACTAACTTTTCAGACGGTGGGTATAAACACCAGGTATTTAAATAATTTTGCAAGAGAACGCACAGTACAGTTGCCAATTATAAGGCCTATATATTTTATAGTTCAAGGTACACAGCCGTGTACTAACTTTTCAGACGGTGGGTATAAACACCAGGTATTTAAATAATTTTGCAAGAGAACGCACAGTACAGTTGCCAATTATAAGGCCTATATATTTTATAGTTCAAGGTACACAGCAGTAGTGCCAAATATAGTTTGGTATGTAGCAGAGCACCTAATACACCACTAATTCCTCTCTCTGTCCCTACTCCAGCAGCTATCCCTGAATACAGCAGCCGTTCTCTGTAAAGTCTATATTGTAGTAAAGCTATCACTGTACTGCACTATAGTAGCCCTGATAAGGGCTTTTAATCACGCTCCTGCCTGTCCAACAGCTAAAACCTGTCTCTCCCTTCTCCAGCCTCTGTCCCTGACTAAGTTCACGCAGCATATGCGTACGAGCAGGAAGAGCTGAGTTTTTAATATTCGAGGTCACATGGTTTTTCCAGCCAATGCATGTAGACGCCGTTTTCTTGCTGCCAGCGTGATCAGTGTGCCTGTCATACCCCCCCTGCATGTTGATTGGTGGAAAAAGAGCGCCAGGGAAGGTGGGAGGGGAAACGAATTCTAAGTGCGCCATCGCCGTTATACTCGAACGAAATCGAGTACGCCAAATAGCGTAGTATTCGATCGAATACCAGCTCGATCGAACACTACTCGCTCATCTCTAATTATTATTATTCATTTAATTTTTTTAATCCACTCATGATAATGGCTTAAAAGAAGAATAAAAGATACTATCAAATAATGGTGTCTGCATGAAGCCTAGGACTAAGTAAATAAGAAGCTTACAAAATATCTTAGTGAGCAATAAAGAGAATTAAGTATGCCAATATCATAGAACATACAAGGCTTCTCTATGTCTTTCTATAAGGGTATCATCAGCCAAAATACAATGGTGTCTTGACTGCATCATTGGTTGCCCAAGTTTAATTCAGTATAAAAATGTATCTTGATTTGTATTTCATTCATATCTTGAAACCTTGTCTAAAAATGAAATGATCACAAAAGGAGCAAACTATGTTTCCAAATTAGTGGTTATAGAAAGGTAAAGAAAAGCCAGTGCACCCTACACGTGATCACGGCATCAGGATGCGTCTGAACCCGGAAGCCTACGCTTCCGGGTGGTGTACAGACGCCCCGATTGGCCAAGCGGGGTGTCTGTACACCATATGAAAATTGTAATCCTCGCTGGTGAGGATTACAGTTTTCAAACTGCAATTCTTATTATGTCAATACGGGGAATTGTGTGGCGGAAAAAATCGTCCAAATGGCGATTCGTCGTTTTTTGTCGCTTTTTTTCCTAAAAAAATTAAATAAAAAGTGATCAAAAAGTCATACACACCCCAGAATGGTATCAATAAAAACTTCAGATCGCCCCGCAAAAAATGAGCCCCCATACAGCTCTGTACACATAAATATCAAAAAGTTATAGGGGTCAAGATATGACAAGGAAAAAAAAAAAAGGGCAACTTTCTAATTATTTTATCACCATCTAAACGCAGGAAAAACTATACATATTAGGTATTGCCGGATTCGTACTGACCAGTATAATGAAAGTAACCAGTCAGTTTTAATGCACATCGAACTCTGTAAATAAGAAACCCGTAGAACTGTAGCGGAATAGCGGTTTTCTTGCAATTTCACCCCATTTTGAATTTTTTTCCTGCTTCCCATTACACCATATGCAATATTAAATGGTGGCGTTGGAAAGTACAACTTGTCCCGCAAAAAACAAGCCCTCATACAGCTATGTGAACAGAAAAATAAAACAGTTATGGCTGTTTGAAGGCAGGGAGCGCAAAACGAAAATGCAGAACCGAAAAAACCTCCGGGGGTGAAAGGGTTAATGGGGTATTCCAGTAATGACACGTTATCCCCTATCTGCAGTATAACCATTAGATCGCTGGGGGTCTTACCACTGGGACCTACAAAGATCACAAAGATAGGGACCCATTACCCTTGGGGCCTCTTCAAAGGAACAGAGTGGGAGGTCAGGCATGTACACACTCCTTTCATCTGGGAATAGGTGCTGGGAGAGTGACTTTATTGAAAAGCCAGCCTCAGCCTGTGAAAGGTGTGGGGGGGGGTGCATGCAACTCCTGCAGCCGGGCCTGCTACCAGGAACCAGAGAAGAACAAGCAGACCCAGAACACTAGGGGGCAGAAAGGTCAGTCTGCTGAGTGATGCAGTGCAAGGAGGAGTGGTACTGCATCAGGCGTAAGCTGCCATCATAACATGTGCATGGAATAAACTGCTGCGATATATGTAGAGGTGAAAATAAAAATATGCAGGGCATACAGAGTCTTGCGAAAGAATTCGGCCCCTGGAACTTTTCAACCTTTTGCCACATTTCAGGCTTCAAACAAAAATATATAACATTTTACATTTTTGGTGAAGAATCAACAAGTGGGTCACAATTGTGAAGTGGAACAAAATTTATTGGATCAATTAAACTTTTTTGTAATAAATTAAAACTGAAAAGTTGGGCGTGCAAAATTATTTGACCAATTTACTTTCAGTTCAGAAAACTCACTCCAGAAGTTTATTGAGGATCTCTGAATGATCCAATGTTGTCCTAAATGACTGATGAAGATAAATAGAATCCACCTGTGTGTAATCAAGTCTCCGTATAAATGCACCTGCTCTGTGATAGTCTCAGGGTTCTGTTTAAAGCACAGAGAGCATCATGAAGACCAAGGAACACTCCAGGCAGGTCCGTGATACTGTTGTGGAGAAGTTTAAAGCTGGATTTGGATACCAAAAGATTTCCCAACCTTTAAACATCCCAAGGAGCACTGTGCAAGCGATCATATTGAAATGGAAGGAGTATCAGACCACTGCAAATCTACCAAGACCCGGTCGTCCCTCTAAACTTTCATCTCAAACAAGGAGAAGACTGATCAGAGATGCAGCCAAGAGGCCCATGATCACTGTGGATGAACTGCAGAGATCTACAGCTGAGGTGGGAGAGTCTGTCCATAGGACAACAATCAGTCGAACACTTCACAAATCTAGCCTTTATGGAAGAGTGGCAAGAAGAAAGCCATTTCTCAAAGATATCCATAAAAAGTCTTGTTTACAGTTTGCCACAAGCCACCTGGGAGACACACCAAACATGTGGAAGAAGGTGCTCTGGTCAGATGAAACCAAAATCATACTTTTTGGAAACAATGCAAAACAATATGTTTGGCATAAAAGCAACACAGCTCATCACCCTGAACACACCATTCCCACTGTCATGGTGATGGCAGCATCATGGTTTGGGCCTGCTTTTCATCAGCAGGGACAGGGAAGATGGTTAAAATTGATGGGAAGATGGATGGAGCCAAATACAGGACTATTCTGGATGAAAACCTGTTGGAGTCCACAAAAGACCCGAGACTAGGACGGAGATTTATCTTCCAACAAGACAATGATCCCAAACATAAAGCAAAATCTACAATGAAATGGTTCAAAAATAAACATATCCAGGTCTTAGAATGGCCAAGTCAAACTCCAGACCTGAATCCAATTGAGAAGAAAAGCTGAAAACTGCTGTTCACAAACGCTCTCCATCCAACCTCAAAGAGCTCAAGCTGTTTTGCAAGGAAGAATGGGCAAGAATTTCAGTCTCTAGATGTGCAAAACAGAACATAACCCAAGCGACTTGCAGCTGTAATCGCAGCAAAAGGTGGCACAACAAAGTATTAATGCAAGGGGGCCGAATAATTTTTCACGTCCCACTTTTCAGTTTTATTATTACAAAAAAAGTTTAAATGATCCAATAAATTTCGTTCCACTTCACAATTGTGACCCAATTGTTGTTGATTCTTCACAAAAAATTTAAAATGTTATATCTTTTTGTTTAAAGCCTGAAATGTGGCAAAAGGTTGAAAAGTTCCAGGGGGGTGAATACTTTTGCAAGGCACTGTATTTCAGCAATGTCCATTCACTCTGTAAAAAGCTTGTTTTTTCATTGGTGCTAAGAAATCAGTGTTTTATGTTGGATATCATGCTATACACGTATATGGAGCAGCCTAGCAGTATTTCCATTTCCACCTCTACTTTCATAAATCTGACACGGTCTTGGTGAATAATACTGGATAGTATTGATTTTAAGGCCCTCGTGGTATCTATCTCCCATTTTTTCCATTTGAGACCTATGGTAGCTGCCATTCTTACAGCTGCAGTTTATAGCTGTAATCACTTTAAAAATGGACATGAAAACAATAAGAGATGGATTTTAATGACCAAGCACACCATGCCAGGCTTTTCCAGAAAGATATTTTTTAAAAAAGGGTCAAAAATAAAAGGGAAGTGTCCCGTGTTACTGCACTGGACCTCTTTGCTCTCTTCTTCCTAATTCCTGCTTGACATAACAGAAAAGCCAAAAATGGCTCACTCTGCCCTTGACCGCTGAGGCTGAAAATACATAGAAAATATGTGCATGAGTTATTTGTAAAGACAAGAGGTGACCCTTCAAGCTATTTTGAGAGTGGCTAGGCTGCGGGGATGGAGTATTTATTGAAAGAACAGTGATACAAATGGAGATTCTATTTAGGCCTCTCACCTGAAGAAGTACAGTATTATGGACAGCTGACTGAAGTTCATGAAGTGTGAGGGGCTCAGCTAAATCTTCTACTCTAAAGATTTTCAGAAAACACAGAAAATAATTTGGCTCAGTTTATAAAGTAAAGGGATTACTAGGTTCTCCATCAAATTCTAAACACTGCTGGAAAACATACAGAATTACTCTGAAATAAATATTGGAGGAAACCTAATCAGCTTTTGACGTTTAAGCATCTGAGCATAGTAAAATGGAAACCTTTTTGTCATGAGTAAAAAGCATATGTTAGGGGTGTAAGAAGTAAAATTAATCTTAAATAGAGAACATGGGACATTTTTGTTTCACAGATAAGGAATATTATGCACAGTAACTGGGAGCCAATCAAGACCTTTTTACAACATTGTAACAAATAAGTAATCTGACCTTTTGTATGATTCATGTGTTGGGGAATAGAATATGTAGTCAATACTGGTACAGGCATCTCTAAGCATCAACCATATTTAGGTAATGGTGCTTTGTTTTTAGGATGGGTAAAACTCTATTAAAAATGTCAAATTTTTAGGATATACAACTGTATATACTAGTAGTTTAAGGACCTGGATTAGATCCCCAGAAATGGCAACTATACCCTCTTCAAAAGTATGTTGTCACAAATTCACTAGACCAGAAAATCATGATTCAAATGGCAGTAAACGTTAGGTCTCATGCCATCTTCACCACTCTGTTATGGGGTCACTATTGTGGCTCTTTATGCTATTGCCACCTTCACCACTCTGTTATAGGGCCACTAGCGTCCCTGTTTGACCATTTTGACATCACAATTTATTTTTCCATTCTTCTGTTCTGTCAGAAGAACAGAAAAATAAGGGGAAAAAAGGGTCATGTCGTTTGAGAGTCCAGAAGGCCTCTATGACACGGTCAGTATTTTGCATAATTTGATCATGATTTGGAAACCAAAAGCAGGAGCGAGTCCAAAAAGACATACAAATATTTCCATTGCATGTAATCTCTGTTTTGGACCCACTCATGTTATTGCCTTACCAATACTGATCAAAGCCTGATGCAAAAAAAAACTTCCAAATACTGACCATATGATAGAAGCCATTTAAGTCCAGCATATAGGACTTATTTTCCATCTGAAAAAAAAAAACGATTTCAGATGTAAATGACCAAAACTCATTCAAATTGAGCATGAAGCCTCTATCACACAGTCAATATTTTACATCCATATTTTATCATGATTTGGAAACCAAAAGTAGGAGTGGGTTCAAAACACATTACAGATATAATAGATACAGATACAAATATTTCCATCACATTTCATCTTTGCTTTGGACTTACTTCTGTTTTTGCCTTACAAATACTTATCAAATGATGACCAAATACTGATGTTTTGAGGGCAGATGCTCAAAATACAGGATCCGCTTTTTTGGGGCTGTTCTTCTGACGGATCAGAAGAACAGAAAAATAAACAGTGATGTTAGCATAGCCTTACTGCTGACACCAACCTTCCTGTCCACTGTCATGGGGCTACTGCTTGAATCTTCGGCCATTGTATGGTTAAGTCCACACCGATAAATTAGACCTGAAACTACCTGCACGTACTTTGAACTAACAATAACTGATGAGCATAACAGACTGAATAAGTCAAGTGTGAACTAAGCCTAATAGTGATGCACATTCTGAATCTAACAGTAGGGATTCAAAAGTATGTGTTTACACTGCCACGACATGGATTAACTCTTTCACTACCGGTGTTTTTATTTGTTTTTTATATTTTCATTTTTCTTTACTATCTTCCTTGAGCCATAACTTTTTTATATTTCCGTTCCGTGTCATGAATAGAAATGCACCTTTTGTGTGGTTTTGAACTGCACCTAGTGTATGAAGGCTTATTTTGTTGTGGGACAATTTGCACTTTCTAATCATTAATTATGGCATACAATGTA
The DNA here is from genome assembly GCA_900303285.1 of Rhinella marina. Lineage (NCBI taxonomy): Eukaryota > Metazoa > Chordata > Amphibia > Anura > Bufonidae > Rhinella > Rhinella marina. The sequence continues at coordinate 16,798 of ONZH01021178.1, read as the reverse complement.
ATGAGAAGTGGTAAAAAAAATCCAAATTGGGAGGAATTGGAAAAAAACATGATGTTTATATTTATTGTTATTTATGTATTTATTGTTTTATTATATAGAAAGGGGGTGGTGTAAACTTTTATATATTTTTTTATATACTTTTTAACATTTTATACTTTTTGTAATGATTTTGAAGCTCATACATTAGTCTATAAATTCTGTTTTTTAACTTTTAATTTTGTAAAATCAAGGATTTTTAAAATGAGTTTATGGCCAAAATAAGAATTGCAGCATGAATACTATCAGCCTTGTCAACGAGGCTGATAGTTTTCAGATCAACTATCGACAGCCCTATTGGCCGCAGGTGGGGGTTGTTAGTGCTTCCAGGTTTTTGCACATTTAGATGCCGTGATCTCACTACTGGTCACGGTAATTAGCCATAGGTCTCTGTTGTTTGAAACATGTTCGCACATCGCTCCAGTGCCGTACATGTATAGCACTGGTAGCGAAAGGATTAAAAGAACCTTTTTTCTCCACTACTTTATTGGCACTGCCTCCATGTCCTTATTTTGTTTCACTAAAGAGTCATTGGGACACAGCTCCTGCAGTGCAGCCATTTTTTTTTATTTTGCTTTACTGAAGGTTGCTGTATGAGTTTTTGTTTAGCTAGGGGTTAGTTAGGATGTTGGTTGACCCACTAAAGATGCACTTGTCCATTGCTATCTTGCTATTCTTCTGCTCCTGGCTGCAGGGGATATTTCACCAAATCCTGGCCCTCCTTCTGCTGCTAGCTTGTCCTCTGCCACACACCGAAACCCCAAAAATCTTATTAATGTTCAGTGCACATCCTCTTCTGTCTCTTTTAACTGCGCACTCTGGAACGCACGGTCGGTTCGTAATAAACTACCCTCTATCCAGGATCTCTTTCTCTCACATTCTCTGAACTTGCTGGCTCTTACAGAAAACTGGCTTCAACCCTCGGACACTGCTTCCCCTGCTGCCCTATCCTATGGTGGACTTCACTTCTCCCATACCCCCAGACCTGATGACAGGCACGGTGGAGGAGTAGGCCTACTACTTTCTTCACAGTGCACATATCAGGTCACTCCTCCTGTACCCTCTCTCACATTCCCTTCTTTTTAGGTTCACACCATCAGACTCTTCCATCCATTCCCTCTGAGAGTTGCAGTTGTCTATCGTCCCCCAGGCTCCCCTCACCAATTCCTGGATCACTTTGCAGCTTGGCTTCCTCACTTCCTATCTTCTGAATCACCAACTCTTATTATGGGTGATTTCAATATCCCCATTGATGATCCTATCTCCCCATTAGCCGCTCACCTTCTTTCTTTAACTTCCTCTCTTGGCCTATCACGACTTTCTTCCTCTGCCACACATGAACATGGCAATACACTTGATCTAGTCTTCTTCCGTTACTGCTCAGTTCTAAACTTTAGTAATTCACCCTTCCCACTTTCTGACCACAATCTTCTTTCCTTTACTATTAAGACCTCTCACTCTTCTCATGACAGTCCTACTTTTCACACTTACAGAAACCTACACGCCATTAACTGCCAGCAGCTTACTAACACCCTGCAATTAGCTCTTATCCCAATCTCTTCCCTCTCCTGTCCAGACTTGGCTGCCAATCACTACAACCAGACCCTCAAAACCACCCTAGATGAAGTTGCTCCAATATCAATCCGACCCTCCCGACATAGAACACGGCAACCCTGGCATACATCAGAAAAGTGTTTTCTCCAGCGCTGCTCCAGATGTGCAGAACGCTTATGGAGAAAATCACAAATATCACCAGACTTCCTCCATTATAAATTTATGCTCAAAACTTACAATTCGGCTCTCAACATTGCAAAACAAAAGTACTTCACCTCTCTCATCTCCTCACTCTAAAATAACCCAAAACTACTTTTTGACACTTTTCATTCCCTTCTAAGCCCCAAAATTCCAGAACCAGTCACTGACTTCTGCGCTGATGGCATGGCCACCTACTTCAGGGACAAGATTGCCAGCATCCGGCAGGAAATAATCTCCCAGTCCCCAAATCTCAATCCTCCTCCCTCTTATTCCTCCACCTGCTCTCTCTCCTCTTTTGACCCTATAACAGAGGAAGAAGTCTCCAGGCTTCTCTCTTCTTCTAGGCCCACGACCTGTAGCAGCTATCCTATTCCATCACACCTCCTCCAGTCCCTCTCCCCGGCTGTCATCACTCACCTAACTACAATTTTTAACCTCTCTCTTCTGGTATTTTTCCCTCCTCTTTAAAACACTCTGTTATAACCCCACTAGTAAAAAAACCATCTCTTGACCCGACCTGTGCTACTAACTACCGACCGGTTTCTAATCTCCCTTTCATCTCTAAACTCCTTGAACGTCTTGTCTACTCTCGCTTAATAAGCTATCTCTCTGCAAACTCTCTTCTTGACCCCTTACAATCTGCCTTTCGCCCTCTTCACTCTACAGAAACTGCCCTTACTAAAGTGTCTAACGATCTCCTAACAGCAAAAAGAAATGGGGATTATTCTCTTCTGATTCTTTTGGATCTCTCTGCAGCATTTGACACAGTAGACCATAAACTCCTCCTCACCATGCTCCACTCGATTGGCCTTAAAGACACTGCTCTCTCTTGGTTCTCTTCCTATCTCTCTGGCCGCTCCTTTAGTGTATCCTTCACTGGCTCTTCTTCTTCTCCTCTTCCTCTTGATGTTGGCGTTCCTCAGGGCTCAGTACTAGGTCCTCTACTCTTCTCCCTCTGCAGCCCCCATTGGACAGACTATCAGTAGATTCGGCTTTCAGTACCATCTCTATGCTGATGACACCCAACTATACACTTCATCCCCCGAAATCACCCCTGCTTTACTCCAAAACACCAGTAATTGTCTGGCAGCTGTCTCTAACATCATGTCATCTCTGTATCTAAAACTAAACCTCTCCAAAACTGAACCTCTTGTCTTTACCCCATCTACTAACCCACCTAATCTTGATATTTCAATCCTGGTGTGTGGTACTATCATAACTCCGGTGCAATGTGCCCGCTGTCTCGGGGCCACATTTGACTCTGATCTTTCCTTTGTTCCCCATATTCAATCACTTACACGCTCTTGTCGTCTGCACTTCAAGAACATTGCCAGAACGCCCTTTTCTTACGGTGGAAATGGCAAAAACTCTTGTTGTTGCCTTGATTCATTCTCGTCTTGACTACTGCAACGCAATACTAATCGGTCTCCCTCTCTCTAAACTCTCTCCCCTTCAGTCTGTCCAAAATGCTGCAGCCAGGCTCATCTATCTGTCCTCCCATTACAGTGATGCTACTATTCTATGCCAGTCACTTCACTGGTTGCCCATTCACCATAGAATACAGTTCAATCTTCTCACCCTCGCCCACAAAGCTCTCCACAGTGCTGCGCCTCCATACATCTCTTCCCTCATCTCCGTCTACCACCCTACTCGTGCTCTCCGTTCTGTTAGTGACCTAAGATTAATATCCTCCATAATTCGTACCTCTCACTCCCGTCTTCAAGACTTCTCTCGAGCTGCACCTACTCTCTGGAATGCTCTGCCCCTGAATATTAGGTCAATTCACAACTTCCCTACCTTCAAACGTGCCCTAAAAACACATCTTTTCAGGCAGGCTTACCAAGCTTCCTAAAATGACCTTTCCCCAACTAAAACGCTCCCCCACCAACTCCTCTGGCCTGAACTCGATCCTCTAATAGTCCCAAATCCGAAACAGATCGGCCGGCACCACACCTTTCACTACAATTATGGCTCAAATCCTACTTATCACAATCAACTACCTTATGTGTCACCCCCTATTCCTCATAGATTGTAAGCTCTTGCTCTAATAAATATTATTATTATTATTATTATTATTATATGTGACTTGCCTGTCATTCTGACTCACAGTTATTGTTTCACTGCCAGAAAGCACTAGTTATGCATGTTGCTTCAATGCAGTGATGTACAATGAAATGCATTGTCCCTAAAGTTTAACTGCAGGTTGGGATAGACCTAATTTAACGAGCTTCGTGACAAATTAATTAGTAACAAAGTTAACCCCTTCACCAATTTACAAAATGTATTGTACTGAATTGAAACAGGGATCAAACCCTGAAAATGTGAGTCCCATAGACATCCAGACAAATGTAAAAAAAATAAATAAAAGTGAAAAAGTGTTTTTTTAATAATAAAAAAAGTTTCAAGAAAAAAACGCCCCCTCACCATAAAATAATTTAAAAAAAAAAAAAATAATAATAAAAAACACATATTGGATATAGCCGCGTCCGTCACAAAGTGCTCCATAAAAATATCACATGATCACCTCAGGTAAACGCAGTATTTTTTATTTTTTTTTTTAAACGGAGCAAAAATGCCATTTTTTTGGTCACCTTACATAACAAAAAGTGTAATTACAAGCGATCAAAAAGACGTATGTACCCCAAAATAGTTCCAATCAAACCATCATCTCTTCCCGCAAAAAATGATCTATGCCCTCAGGTGAACGACATAAAAAATAAAAACGGTGCCATAAATGCAATTTTTTGTCACCTTCATCACAAAAAGTGTAATTCCAAGCAATCAAAAAGTCATACACACCCCAAATTGGTACCAATCAAACTGTCATCTCTTCCCGCAAATAATGAGCCTCTACGTAAGATAATAACCCAAAAAATATAGCTTAAAAATATAGGAAAATAGAGATGCTAAAACATGATTTTTTTAAAAAAAAATGCTTTTATTGTGTAAAACTAAAATACATTAAAAAAGTAGACATATTAGGTATTGCTGCATCCGTAAAAACCTGCTATATAAAAATATCACATGATCTAACCCCTAAGATGAATTTCATAACAAAAATAAAATAAAAACTCTGCCTAAACGACCATTTTTTGGTCACTTTGCCACATAAAGTGTAATATTGAGTGATCAGAAAAATCATATGTACCCAAGAATGCTACCTATAAAAACATCAACTCATTACGAAAAAAATGAGCCCCTATACAAGACGATCGGCAGAAAAATAAAAGAAATGTAGCTTTTAGAAAATGAAGACACAAAAACATAATTTTTGTTTTGAAAAATGCTTTATTATGTAGAACTGAAACAACAACAAAAAATACACTTATTTAATATTGTTGCGTCGGTATCAACCTGCTCTATAAAAGCAACACATGATCTATCCTGTCAGGAGAACTCTGTAAAAAACAATAAATAAAAACTGTGCCACAACAGCCATTTTTTGTTACCTTGCCTCACAAAAGCATAATAATGAGCAATCAAAAATCATATGTACCCCCAAATAGTACCAATAAAACTGTCACCTCGCATTGTTACATTGGATCCGCAAAAAAAACGGATGCCATATGAACGTCATCCGGACCGCAAAACACAATGTTCGTGTGAAACTAGCCTAAATTGCAGAATCAGGGTAATAAATATTGAGTTTTCTTTGGCTGTTAACCCTTGTTGTGTTACAGGGACAATAAATTAAAATGGATAATCTGCTAAAAAAAGTGAATTTTTGAAATTTCACCTCCATTTTCCTTTCATTCTTGTGGAACACCTAAAGGGTTAACAAAGTTTGTAAAATCAGTTTTTATTAACTTGATTGGTGTAGTTTCTAAAATTGGGACTTGGGACTTGATAACTGAACTGGTCCTTGAAAAGTGGGTTTTGGAAATTTAATTAAAAAATTTAAGAATTGCTTCTAAAATTCTAAACCTTCTAACTTCCTGAAAAATAAAATGATGTTTACAAAATAATGCCAACATGAAGTAGACATCTGGGAAATGTATAGTAACAACTATTTTATGAAGTATCACAATCTGCTTAAAAAACAGAGACATTCAAATTTCAAAAATTATGATTTTTTCCAAATTTTCTTTAAATTTTGGAATTTTTTTTATAAAGAAAGGTGAAGCATATTGACTCAAATTTACCACTAACATGAAGTACAATATGTCACGAGAAAACAATCTCAGAATCGCTTAGATAAGTAAAAGCGTTCCAGAGTTATTACCACATAAAGTGAAATATGTCAGATTTGAATAATGTAGCTTGGTCCTTAAGGTGAAAGCTGGCTGTGTTTTGAAGGGGTTAATAACTTGGAGAAATTTGGTGAAGAGGCCAAATCGAATTTTTCAAAACTTTGCTCATCTCTAATTATAATTATACTGACACCAGGAAATGGTGTCAGTATAATCTAAATTACTTTGGTTGAATGGAAGTTGTAGTATAAAAGGAAATAGATCATTTTATCTTTAAAGTGTTTCTAAACTGTTAAATGAATAAAATGCATATTTGCAATATAATTTTTTTTTCTCATTATCTTTGTAAAATAGGCACCTAAAGTTCAGGTGCTGCTCACAATTACATGCGGTATCTACTCTAAGCAGTAAAAATATTGCAGAATAATCTAGAACCCTGTTAAATGAAATTTTAAAATAATATTTTGCTAAGTTACCTTTTAATATAGACAGTTTATTTCTATACATATTCATGTTTCCCAGAACTATTTCTGGAATCAACAGCTAAAGATAAAATGACAGTACGTTAATTGCATGAATATTTCTTCAAAACAATTTTACATCCACCCTGTACCCTGATTTAGATTGACTGATGGTATCTTATTCCATCTGCGCCCTTGCAGCTGCAAGTGTGACTTCTGTTAGCTTAATATATATATATATATATATATATATATATATATATATATATTATCTTCTCAACAAAAAGCATAACAGAACATGAAAAAATGTTCTGCTTGGCCACAAAAGTAGCATTCAGTTGAAAGAAATAGTAAGTAAACTAAGTAAACTCATTGAAATTAACTGGATTTTACACAGATTTTTAATAAAATGATAAACACAATCTAAACTAATAACAACACTGGATAAAGTCATACAGTAAATGTGGGTAAGGGTTGACTTTACAATTTGTTTCCTGTAGAGCAATTATCAAGCAGCTCTCCCTCTTCAGAAGGTGTAATATTTTTCCTTTTAGAGGTGTAGAGGAACCCTGTAACATTATAAGAGGAGATCTTCAAATCAGCCATCTTTTAAACATACAGGAACCCTATGCAGATTAGTGATAGCTCTCCCTGAAGTCCCTGTGCCATAAAAACAAAGTCTTTCATAATATTCAATACATTTAGGGCCCATTCACAAGACCGTGTTAATGGGTCTGCATCTATTCTGCAATATTGCGAAATAGATGCAGCCCTATTCACTTCTATTAGAGCGTGCAGCCCCATCTCCGTGCTACATGTCCGCAATAAATTATAGGACATATCCCATTCTTGTCCGGACATTTTAAACGGGGCGCCTGGCTGTGTGTTCCTCAAATTGTGGAACACATGCCGAGCAGCAACCGTGGTTTTGCGAAACCGCATGTTTGCGGATCCGCAATACTACGGCCGTCTGAATGGCCTCTTACTGTTTAAAATACTTTTCTAAACATTTTATGCCTCATCTGACTAGGAGGTGTGTCTTCACGGGAAAGGGGTGGGCCAAATACACCTCTGTGCACCAAAACTTTGGTGCATTTTTGGAATGAAGTTATGCCAACTTATATGTGGCATTAAACATTTTTTGTGGGGTACACAGACACATTCCTGCCAAGTTTCTGGCAGGAGAACAAATATTTGGCACTCAAACAGAATTCGATCATACATATAATGAAAGATTCTCTAAATTTACAAAAGTCCATTTGATTGTGTTTCATATTCTGAGAAAGTGCATCAATAAATCTGACTCAGTATGTCTTTTTCCTAGGCTGTGCATCTGAGTAGTTATAAATACATATAACTTGGACTTCTTAGGTGGTTCAGGTATGTTCTGCAATCATTCTCTTTGGAGTAAGATGATCCATGCAATTTTTGGATTTTTGATGCTTTTTGGGACTATTGTCCATCTCCCATTTTGACGTATCCGTTGTGACATTTTTAAATGCTTATACACTTTGGCAAGATCATCAAAACACATATACATAAATCCTATGGCCTGAGTATAAAATATGAACAACAATGCAAAGAAGAAAGTCCCTTATCAATCCACTTTCTTAGCCTGTAGCTAATCCGTTAGAGGGATAAGCACCCTAATATTTTGCAGGCTAATCAAAGAGAGATCCTGAAAAATAATGATCAGAGCACATTCAAAACAGAGCTCAAAACAGTCATATGCTTAGTAAGGATCAGTTCCTTGTCTTTAACCTCCCACTAGTTACATTAAAATTGGAAAAACCTTCCTGAAAATGTCACTGTTTTTACTGTACATTTTGAAATTATCTCTGCAGTAAATACATTTAGTGCACAACTCAGGGGACGTAAGTGCATTTTAACGCCTTAGTGACATTGATTTTCTTTATAATCATTATTAGAGATGAGCGAGCACTAAAATGCTCGGGTGCTCGTTATTCGAGTCGAACTTTTCCAGATGCTCGGGTGCTCGTTTCGAATAACGAACCCCATTGAAGTCAATGGGAGACTCGAGCATTTTTTCAGGGGACCAAGGCTCTGCCTAGGGAAGGCTGGGTGAAAACCTGGAAACCTCAGAAAATGATTGAAACACCACGGAAATGGATAGGAAACAGCAGGGGCAGCATGCATGGATGCCTCTGAGGCTGCCTAATCCCACCATTACCCCAAATTCTCCTAGTGGGGCATGTGTGGTATCGATTCTTCTCAGTTTAAAATCGTATATATGTCCCCTATCTTGGGACCATATATTTCATGGATTTTTCGAACACGGAAAAGGAAAAAGAGCTTGCTCTGGCCAGGGGAGTGTCTTTTCTACTGCAGCTAAGGGGACGTGCCCATGCTCTGCCTATCACAGGTCAGGGGCCAATTAAAAGAGGAACCAACAAAAATCAGTATAATATCTAATACGTCCCCTATCCGGGTAAATTGTTTGGAGAGAGGGCCTGTAGGTGGGGGGCAGGCTGGGGGGAAGGAGGTTGAGCTGGAAGAGCCAGAGGAGTGCCCCCTTGGCTAGCGTGTGTGGTGGTGACAACACCCGGATGGATTTGGAAAAACTGTAGCATCAACCGGTACGGTATGTATTCTTCTGAGTTTAATACCATATATGGCACCTATCTTGGGACCATATATTTCATGGATTTTTCGAACACGGAAAATGAAAAAGAGCTTGCTCTGGCCAGGGGAGTGTCTTTCCTACTGCAGCTAAGGGGACAGCCGGATAGAGTTTGAATGACGACGCAGGACCCCTACTTAAAAATTTAGCATCAACCGGTACAGTTGTAAATTATGAGCTTAATCAAGTGTGGAATGTGTTCTCTGTATTCTTCTCAGTTTAATACCGTATATGGCAGCTATTTGGAAAAATAGTTTGGAGAGAGAGAAAGATAGGAAAAAGACGTAAATTGTTTGGAGAGAGGGCCTGTAGGTGGACCTCTGGAAAAATTCTTTGGAGAGAGGACCTGTAGCTGGACCTCCGGAAAAATTGTTTGGAGAGAGGGCCTGTAGGTGGACCTCCGGAAAAATTGTTTGGAGAGAGGGCCTGTAGGTGGACCTCCGGAAAAATTGTTTGGAGAGAGGGCCTGTAGGTGGACCTCCGGAAAAATTGTTTGGAGAGAGGGCCTGTAGGTGGACCTCCGGAAAAATTGTTTGGAGAGAGGGCCTGTAGGTGGACCTCCGGAAAAATTGTTTGAAGAGAGGGCCTGTAGGGGGCCCTCCTGAAAAATTGTGGTAAAAGAGTGCCAGTTGGACCTCTAAAAAATGGCGTTTTTTTGGTCAGCGTTAGGCAAAGACGACATGGAGGAGGAGGAGGAGTAGAGAAGAGGAATCGGATACATAAGTAATGTTAATCTTTAGCTGCTTTCCCCCGGAGGAGATTTGAATTCCGGTGAAATCCAGGCTTTGTTCATTTTAATAAGCTTTAGCCTGACAGCGCTGTCAGTTGACAGGCGTGTACGCTTATCGGTGATGACGCCACCAGCTGCACTGAATACCCGCTCTGACAGCACGCTAGCGGCAGGGCAGGCCAGCACCTCCAAGGCGTACAGCGCCAGTTCAGGCCACGTGTCCAGCTTTGAAACCCAATAGTTGTATGGAGCAGAGTGATCGCTACGGACGTTGGTATGGTCAGCTTGGTACTCCCTCACCATCTTTCTGTACAGCTCCCCCCTAATCTGCCTAGATTGGGGACAGGTGACAGTGTCTTGCTGGGGTGACATAAAACTGGCAAAGGCCTTGGAGAGCGTTCCCCTGCCAGTGCTGGACAAGCTGCCTGCTCGCCTCCTCTCCCCCTCTACTTGGCCCACATACCAAGCCCTCTGCCGCTAGCAGCATCAGATGGGAAGGATTGTTTCAGCTTGTGCACCAGGGCCTGTTGATATCTATTCACTCTCATACTCCTTTCCTCTGCAGGGATGAGAGTGGAAAGGTTCTGCTTGTACCGTGGGTCCAGGAGAGTGAACACCCAGTAATCGGTGTTTGAAAAAAATGCTTCTAACGCGAGGGTCACGGGATAGGCAGCCTAACATGAAGTCTGCCATGTGTGCCAGAGTCCCAACACGTAAGAATTCCCTCTCCTCACTGACCTGACTCTCCATTTCCTCCTCCTCCTCCTCCTCCTCCAAGTCCTCCTCTTCAGCCCATACACGCTCAAGAGTTAAGGACTGAGCACTGGTACCCTCTACTGTCTCGCCGACATTCTCCTCCTCTTCCTCCTCATCCTCATCCCCCTCCTCCGATACGCGCTGAGAAACAGACCGGAGGGTGCTCTGGCTATCAAGCGACGTATCTTCCTCCACCATCTCTTGTGACAAGCACAAAGCATCCAACTTCATGCTGAGCAGTGAGTTTTTCAACAGGCAAAGCAGCGGGATGGTGAGGCTGATAATGGCGGCATCGCCGCTGACCATCTGTGTTGACTCCTCAAAGTTGCTCAACACCTGGCAGATATCAGACATTCACGTCCACTCCTCATTGTAGACTTGAGGAATCTGACTGACCTGACTACCAGTTCTGGTGGAAGTTGACATCTGGCAGTCTACAATCGCTCTGCGCTGCTGGTAAACTCTGGATAACATGTTTAATGTCGAAATCCATCTCGTGGGCTCTCGTGGGAACGTCGCACAACAGTCGGTGAGCGGGCAGTTGTAGGCGGCGCTGCGCTGCCCTGAGAGTGGCAGCATATGTGGTGGACTTGCGGAAATGCGCACAGATGCGGCGCACCTTGGTGAGCAAATCAGGCAGATTGGGGTATGTCTTGAGGAACCGCTGAACTATTAGATTGAACACGTGGGCCAGGCATGGCACATGTGTCAGTCTGCCGAGTTGCAGAGCCGCCACCAGGTTACGCCCGTTGTCACACATAACCATGCCTGGCTTGAGGTTCAGCGGTGCCAGCCACACATCGGTCTGCGCCGTGATGCCCTGTAACAGCTCTTGGGCGGAGTGCCTTTTGTCACCTAAGCTCAGCAGTTTGAGCACCGCCTGCTGGCGCTTACCCACGGCACTGCTGCTGCGCCTAGAGCTACCGACTGAAGGTGCCGTGCCCACGGATGGTAATTCAGTGGAGGCGGAGGGGTCAGAGGAGGAGGCATAGTACGTCTGAGAGACCGTGACCGAGGTAGGCCCCGCAATCCTCGGTGTGGGCAGTACATGAGCGGCCCCAGGGTCAGTCTCGGTCCCAGCCTCCACCAAGTTAACCCAATGTGCCGTCACTGAGATATAGTGTCCCTGCCCGGCAGCACTTGTCCACGTGTCCGTGGTTAGGTGGACCTTCTCAGAAACAGCATTGGTCAGGGCACGGATGATGTTTAGTGACACTTGCTGGTGTAGGGATGGGACGGCACATCGGGAAAAATAGTGGCGGCTGGGGACCAAATACCGAGGGGCAGCCACCGCCATGAGATTGCGAAAGGCCTTGGTCTCTACCAGCCTATAGGGCAGCATCTCCAGGCTAAGCAATTTGGAGATGTGGACTTTGAGGGCTAAATGCAGGCCCTAAATGCAGGCCCTAACACTCTCCCTGAAACGCAGCAGCTCTATCCCTAACGACATCCAGACAGCATCTGAGCCGAGCACCGCGGGCAGTCACTAGTATATTCCAGGGTCACCTGATCAGGCCAGCCAAACCCTGCTATCGACATGTAAGGGCCCCACGTGATGCTGGGTGTACCGCAGAGTCTCCTGGCTTGTGATTGGCTGAGTTTATAGGCGCCAAAAATGAACAATGCGGAAGTTGCCATTTCCTTAAGCATGGCGAGATACTCGTCTGAGCAGCGAGCACTTACGAGTACCGTAATACTCGAACGAGCACCAATCTCGGACGAGTATGCTCGCTCATCTCTAATCATTATATGTTATTGATGAAATTTGAATATATGTGGAAATAATAATAAAGATATACTAAAACCTGCTTTCACTTTTAGCTGTTGTCATGTCAACCTGATTTATAAGGAATCTTCCAATTCCGGGCTTGTCTTAAATCTTAAACTGACAGCTTTCAAACAAGAGACCCATATCTTTATTTTTTACATAGTTCGGGATATTAAGACTTAAAGGACTGCCCCCACCACCTTTTAGGGAGCTATGATATCCATAGAAGGATGTGTGGTTCTCGGGCAAGGTCTGAAAGCACAGTATCCCTTCCACCACTGTTGTAAAAACTTATTGATGACCAATCAATATTTGACATATCTGTTAAACAGTCACAGGAATGTCCTCAGTGGCTACTGATTAAGAGACCTTGTGAATTCAGTTGTTGGTTTTCTCTCCCATTGTTCTCATGGTCTTCAGGTGCAGCGTGAAGTTGGGGTGGTTTTCATAGGTCACAAAGCATTGGGACACAACTGAATGGTATTTAAGCTGGTGGTTTGCATTTTAAGTGCCTTTACTCTGTACCCTATATAAGTGAAATCCTGCTTAGTGCCAGACACATCTTATACTACAGGCTTGATTGCCTTAGTCTGTACCTGTTTGAATACTCTTGAACACTCTTATAGGAAGATTGCTAGAATCCATTGCACACTCATTATTGCTATTTCCTTCAGACCTTGCTGACATTGGTTGTTTTGCAGAAGCATGTGCAGTTAGAACCATCTTGGAGTCAGGTCCATACCTTGCTTTTTCAGGTAACTATCAATGCCTCCAACAGTATTAGTAGAAGTTGGTGAAGTTTACAGCTGGTGTTTGCAGCCAGACATAAGTGCAGCAGACAGACAGAAGTGTGTAATTTTAAAAACTGCAATACTTAAGTCAAGCTTAAAGGGGTTGTCTCATCTTGCCTAATGGGGGCATATCGCTAGGATATGCCCCCATTGTCTTATAGGTGCGGGTCCCACCGCTGGGACCCGCACCTATATCGAGAACGGGGCCCCGAAAGCGAACGGGGGCGCACTGCGCATGCGCAGCCGCCTCCATTCATTTTCAATGTGGCCGGCGAAGATAGCCGAGCGCTGGCTCGGCTATTTCCGTCGGCTCCATAGAAATGAATAGGAGCGGTGGCCGCGCAAGCGCGGTGCGCTCCCATTCATTTCTATGGGGAGCCGGCTTGGTGGTGGCCGGACCGGAGTCCTCCAGCCACCACCTTGCGGGGCCCCGTTCTCGATATAGGTGCGGGTCCCAACGGTGGGACCCGCACCTATAAGACAATGGGGGCATATCCTAGCGATATGCCCCCATTAGGCAAGATGAGACAACCCCTTTAAGGTAAGCTCAGATTATTACTTCATTCTTATTTGTTATTGTACAAAAAAAAAGCAAAAAAACAAATATCTTAATATCATTTTATATTGCTGTTTATGTTGTAGTTACTTTGTATTGTGTTGTATTTAGTATTTAGCTTAAACTGTGTGTTTTTTTACTTTGGTTAATTTGGTCATTACTGCTGAGGTTGTATTTGGTTTGTTTTGGTTTCTGCATACTCTGTATAGGTGTCTATTTGGGTGTAGCTGATAACTGGTTTAATTAGATTAGCATAAGAAAAGGCCTAGCTCACCTTGTTAGCATAATAACAGCTATACCTGTATTTAAGGAAGGTTACAGCTCTGTCGAGTATACTCTGGTGAAGTTTAGAGCTGGTGTTTGCAGCCAGACATAAGTGCAGCAGACAGACAGAAGTATGTAGTTTTAAAAACTGTAGTAGTTTTAAAACGGCAGGAGTTTGGTGACGGCATTGGTTTCTTCTGTTTGGTGAGTAACTGCCTTAATTCTAAGATGTCTGGTTTGGTGCTGTGTAACACTTGCCTGGCTATTGTGTTCCGTAGTACTCTTTGGAGTTTTGGCTATTGTCCATTATGTATGCAATTGTCCACTTTATATGGTGAAATTCCTAGGCTGCAGTCTTTAGTGTGTAGCCTGAAATCGAAAGAAGTGAACCTGTCCCAGCAAGTGAGTGCTTTCCAGCAGCCCTGTAATCCGCCACCACTTCCCCAAAGGTCCATGAGGAGAAGGGCTGTGTGGAAGACAGTTGGCTCTCGGAGGTTGAGAGTTGAGGAGCATAAACACAATACTGTTGGAATTTCTGTGTATAATCCCTATGGTGTCCTGTCTGATTTGGAAAGTGATCTAGCAGCAGATACAAGCATGGATACTCAGGCACAGGATGTTGTAAGTCCCAAAGGAGAAAGTTGTACCAAGCAGTCAGGGGCAGTAAGTGGAATGAAAAAGAAGAGAAGGCATCTCCTTGTTGGTGACTCGATTGTTAGAGGTGTTGCTTTAGGTCAGAATGAGAATGGACTGAAGAAGGTGAGATGTCTTCCTGGTGCTACTGCAAGCAGGGATAAAAGACGGATCACAAATATTGTTAAGGCTGCAACAAAGGAGACTGAAGTTGATCTGGTTATTCATCTTGGTACAAACGATTTGTCCCAGAAAAATGTTGATGTGGTAAAAATGGAATTTCAAAGTCTCAGCCTGGAGCTAAGCAGAATGACAGATTTGATTACTTTTTCGGAGATTTTGCCAGTCTGCTTTCAAAATATTAAGGCATGTCGTATCCTGGAGTTCAATGGTTGGCTAAGGCAGTGGTGTAAAGATGAAGGTTTTGGGTTTGTTAGTCACAATGTTAGTAGGTGGAGTAGTAAGGACTAGAGATGAGCGAGTAGTGTTCGATCGAGCCGGTATTCGATCGAATACTACGCTATTCGGCATACTCGATTTCAATCGAGTATAACGGCGATGGCGCACTTAGAATTCGTTTCCCCTCCCACCTTCCCTGGCGCTCTTTTTCCACCAATCAACATGCAGGGGGGTATGACAGGCACGCTGAGCACGCTGGCAGCGCGAAAAAGCGTCTACATGGATTGGCTGGAAAAACCATGGGACCTCGAATATTAAAAACTCAGCTCTTCCTGCTCGTACGCATATGCTGCGTGAACTTAGTCAGGGACAGAGGCTGGAGAAGGGACAGACAGGTTTTAGCAGTTGGACAGGCAGGAGCGTGATTAAAAGCCCTTATCAGGGCTACTATAGTGCACTACAGTGATAGCTTTACTACAAGATACACTTTACAGAGAACGGCTGCCGTATTCAGGGATAGCTGCTGGAGTAGGGACAGAGAGAGGCATTAGTGGTGTATTAGGTGCTCTGCTACATACCAAACTATATTTGGCACTACTGTTCAGCGTTCTTTTTGGCTGAAAAACCCTGTTATATAACTAGTGTGTATATGCACCATCTGATCTGGCAGTATACGGCTGTGAATTAAATTTTTTTTTTTAAATACAGTTTATTTGGCTCTAGTGTTCTGGGTTCTGTGTGCCTGCAATACCCTTTTTGTATACCAGGTGTAAATACCCACCGTCTGTACAGTTAGTACACGGCTGTGTACCTTGAAATATACAATATCTAGGCCTTTTAATTGGCCACTATACTGTGCGTTCTCTTGCTAAATTATTTCACATACCTGGTGTAAATACCCACCGTCTGTACAGTTAGTACACGGCAGTGTACCTTGAAATATACAATATCTAGGCCTTTTAATTGGCCACTGTACTGTGCGTTCTCTTGCTAAATTATTTCACATACCTGGTGTAAATACCCACCGTCTGTACAGTTAGTACACGGCAGTGTACCTTGAAATATACAATATCTAGGCCTTTTAATTGGCCACTATACTGTGCGTTCTCTTGCTAAATTATTTCACATACCTGGTGTAAATACCCACCATCTGTACAGTTAGTACACGGCAGTGTACCTTGAAATATACAATATCTAGGCCTTTTAATTGGCCACTATACTGTGCGTTCTCTTGCTAAATTATTTCACATACCTGGTGTAAATACCCACCGTCTGAGCAGTTAGTACACGGCTGTGTACCTTGAAATATACAATATCTAGGCCTTTTAATTGGCCACTATAGCTGTGCGTTCTCTTGCTAAATTATTTCACATACCTGGTGTAAATACCCACCGTCTGTTCAGTTAGTACACGGCTGTGTACCTTGAAATATACAATATCTAGGCCTTTTAATTGGGCCACTATACTGTGCGTTCTCTTGCTAAATTATTTCACATACCTGGTGTAAATACCCACCGTCTGTACAGTTAGTACACGGCAGTGTACCTTGAAATATACAATATCTAGGCTTTTAATTGGCCACTATACTGTGCGTTCTCTTCTAAATATTTCACATACCTGGTGTAAATACCCACCGTCTGTTCAGTTAGTACACGGCTGTGTACCTTGAAATATACAATATCTAAGGCCTTTTAATTGGCCACTGTACTGTGCGTTCTCTTGCTAAATTATTTCACATACCTGGTGTAATACCCACCGTCTGTACAGTTAGTACACGGCTGTGTACCTTGAAATATACAATATCTAGGCCTTTTAATT
>ONZH01021177.1:0-20040 GCA_900303285.1 Rhinella marina | reverse complement strand
TTATTTTACATTCCCCATATGTATACTTTATGTTGGCATCATTTTATAAATGTCATTTTACTTTTTTGGGACGTTAGAGGGCTTAGAAGTTTAGAAGCCATTTTTCAAATTTTCAACAAAATTTCCATTCCATTTTTTTAAGCACCAATTCAGATATAAAGTGATTTTGAGGGGCTCACATAATGGAAACCACCCATAAATGACCCCATTTTAGAAACTACACCCCTCAAATTATAGAAAATTGCTGTTATAAACTTTTTTAACCCTTGAGGTGTTCCACAAGAATTAATGGAAAATGGAGGAGAAATTTCAAAATTTCACTTTTTTGGTAGATTATTCATGTTAATAATTTTTTTCTTGCAAAACAGCAAGGGTTAACAGCAAACTAAACCTCAATATACATTACTCTGATTCTGCAGTTTACAGAAATACCCCATATGTGGCTGTAAACGTCTCTATGGGTTTGTGGTAGTGGTCAGAAGGAAAGGAGAGCCATATGGATTTTGGAGGCAGATTTTGCTACAATGGTTTTTAGGCACCATTTTGTAATTGAGAGACCCTGACGTACCCCTACAGTGGAAACCCTCAAAAAGTGACCCCATTTTGGAAACTACACCCTTCAAAGAATATATTAAGGGGGGTACTGGCCACTTTGACCCCCTAAGCGTTTTATGGAATTTGGAAACACTTGGCTGTGAAAATGAAAAGTTTCATTTCTTCCAATAAAAATGTTGCTTTAGCCCCAAATTTTTCACATTCACAAGGGGTAACAGGAGAAAAGCACCCCATAATTTGTTCCCCATTTTATCCTGAATACGGCAACACCCCATATGTGATGGTAAACTGCTGTGGGGGCACATGGCAGGACTCAGAACAGAAGGAGCGCCATATGGATTTTGCAGCACAGATTTTGATGGATTGGTTTGAGGGAGCCATTGATTTTTATTTTTTTTAGTTATTGTCTTATGTGGGGGCTCATTTTTTGCGGGACGAGGTGACGTTTTCATTGGTACCATTTTGGGGTACATAAGACTTTTTGATCGCCTGCTATTACACTTTTTGTGAGGCAAGGTGAAAAAAAATGGCTGTTATGGCATAGTTTAAAAAAAAAAAAAATTTACAGCATTCACCTGGGGGGCCATCTCATGTCATATTTTTATAGAGCAGGTTGTTATGGATGCGGCGATACCCAATATGTCAAACATTTTTATTTTTGGAAAGTTTTACACATTAGATGCATTTTTGAACAGAATAAAATCTTTTTTTTGTGTTGCCATATTCAGAGAGCCATATTTTTTTTATTTTTCGGGCGATTGTCTCAGGTAGGGTATCATTTTTGCGGGACAAGATGACGGTTTGACTGGTACCATTTTGGGGTAAATACGCCTGTTTGATCGCCTGCTATTACACTTTTTGTAAGGGAAGGTGACCAAAAAATGTCTGTTTTGGCACATTTTTTTGTTTTTTTTTGCAGCATTCGCCTGGGGGGCCATCTCATGTAATATTTTTATAGGGCAGGTTGTTACGGACGCGGCAATACCCAATATGTGTAACTTTTTTATTTTTGGAAAGTTTTACACATTAGATGCATTTTAGAACAGAATAAAATCTTTTTTTTGTGTTGCCATTTTCAAAGAGCCATATTTTTTTAAGTTTTCAGGTGATTGTCTCAGGTAGGGTATCGTTTTTGCAGGACAAGATGACGGTTTGATTGGTACCATTTTGGGATAAATATGCCTTTTTGATCGCCTGCTATTACACTTTTTGTGAGGGAAGAGGGGAAAAAATGGTTGTTTTGGCATAGTTTTTTTTTTAATTTTTTGCAGCATTCACCCGGGGGGCCATCTCATGTAATATTTTTATAGAGCAGGTTGTTATGGACGCGGCAATACCCAATATGTGTAACTTTTTTATTTTTGGAAAGTTTTACACATTAGATACATTTTAGAACAGAATAAAATCTTTTTTTTGTGTTGCCATTTTCAAAGAGCCATATTTTTTTAAGTTTTCAGGCGATTGTCTCAGGTAGGGTATCGTTTTTGCAGGACAAGATGACGGTTTGATTGGTACCATTTTGGGGTAAATACGCCTGTTTGATCGCCTGCTATTACACTTTTTGTAAGGGAAGGTGACCAAAAAATGTCTGTTTTGGCACGTTTTTGTTGTTTTTTTTTTACTGCGTTCACCTGGCGGGGTGAATGATGTGATATTTTTATAGAGCCGGTCGATACGGACGCGGCAATACCTAATATGTTTATCTTTCTTTTTTTACCTTTTTTTTACAATTTTTTTAACTTTTTTTTTGGAAAATGGCTTTTTTTTTTTTTTTACTTGAAACTTTTATTATTATTATTTTTTTAGGAAACTTTATTTTTTAACTTTTTTTTCCACTTTAACTTTTGGGAGTCTGATCCCCTTTACAATGCATTACAATACTTTTGTATTGTAATGCATTGGCTGTAAGTGTATTACACACAGTAATACACTTACAGCCTGCTTCCTGTGCGATCCAGGGGGCTGGATCACACAGGAATGCAGGGATAGCAGCCACGATGCCTAAGGAAGGCATCGGGCTGCTATCCTAGCCATCGGGTCCCCGTCACAGCAGCGCGGGGACCCGATGGCCCCCCCTCCGCTCGCCATCCTGAAGTTCTTTCACTCCCCACCCCGCATGTGCCGCGGTCAGCGCTGACCGCGGCACATGAAGGGTTAATGCGCCGGCATCTGTGTTTTCACCGATGCCGGCGCATTCAGCAAGGGTCCGGCACTTGGGCACAGCCGGACCCCCGCAGCTGATCGGGCGGGCGCAGCTCCTGTACCCGCCCGATCAGAGCGCCGTACATGTACGGTGCTGGTACTTAACGTAGTGCTTTTTGCGCCGTACATGTACGGCGCTGGTACTCTAAGGGTTAAACTTTTTTTGTAATAATAAAGTGAAAAGTTGGGCGTGCAAAATTATTCTGCCCCCTTGCATTAATACTTTGTTGCGCCACCTTTTGCTGTGATTACAGCTGCAAGTCGCTTGGGGTATGTCTCTATCAGTTTTGCACATCCAGAGACTGAAATTCTTGCCCATTCTTCCTTGCAAAACAGCTCGAGCTCTTTGAGGTTGGATGGAGAGCGTTTGTGAACAGAAGTTTTCAGCTCTTTCCACATATTCTCAATTGGATTCAGGTCTGGACTTTGACTTGGCCATTCTAAGACCTGGATACGTTTATTTTTGAACCATTCCATTGTAGATTTTGCTTTATGTTTGGGATCATTGTCTTGTTGGAAGATAAATCTCCGTCCTAGTCTCAGGTCTTTTGCAGACTCCAACAGGTTTTCATCCAGAATGGTCCTGTATTTGGCTCCATCCATCTTCCCATCAATTTTAATTATCTTCCCTGTCCCTGCTGAGGAAAAGCAGGCCCAAACCATGATGCTGCCACCACCATGTCTGACAGTGGGGATGGTGTGTTCAGGGTGATGAGCTGTGTTGCTTTTACGCCAAACATATCATTTTTCATTGTTTCCAAAAAGTTGGATTTTGGTTTCATCTGAGCAGAGCACCTTCTTCCACATGTTTGGTGTGTCTACCTCCCAGGTGGCTTGTGGCAAACTGTAAACGAGACTACGAGAGATTTTATGGATATCTTTAAGAAATGGCTTTCTTCTTGCCACTCTTCCATAAAGGCCAGATTTGTGAAGTGTTGGACTGATTGTTGTCCTATGGACAGACTCTCCCACCTCAGCTGTAGATCTCTGCAGTTCATCCAGAGTGATCATGGGCCTCTTGGCTGCATCTCTGATCAGTCTTTTCCTTGTTTGAGATGAAAGTTTAGAGGCACGGCCGGGTCTTGGTAGATTTGCAGTGGTCTGATACTCCTTCCATTTCAATATGATCGCTTGCACAGTGCTCCTTGGGATGTTTAAAGCTTGGGAAATCTTTTGGTATCCAAATCCGGCTTTAATCTTCTCCACAACAGTATCACGGACCTGCCTGGTGTGTTCCTTGGTCTTTATGATGCAGAACCCTGAGACTATCACAGAGCAGGTGCATTTATACGGAGACTTGATTACACACAGGTGGATTCTATTTCTCTTCATCAGTCATTTAGGACAACATTGGATCATTCAGAGATCCTCAATGAACTTCTGGAGTCAGTTTTCTGAACTGAAAGTAAATGGGCCGAATAATTTTGCACGACCAACTTTTCAGTTTTATTATTACAAAAAAAGTTTAAATAATCCAATAAATTTCGTTCCACTTCACAATTGTGACCCACTTGTTGTTGATTCTTCACCAAAAATTTAAAATGTTATATCTTTTTGTTTTAAGCCTGAAATGTGGCAAAAGGTTGAAAAGTTCCAGGGGGCCGAATACTTTCGCAAGGTACTGTATTAGAAACATAAGTTGTCCTTGGGTATTGTGGAAAAAATAGTATATTGTATAGACCAACTATATAAACCATACTTACCGCTCTACATAAGATGTCTCCTACAAGGTCACCAACACCAGGAATTCTCTGTAATAGCACATGTTATGTTAGAACTAAGATTTATATTATATTATAAAAAGAGAGAAAAAAACAGTGATCCCAATGTAATATAACGCTTTATAAATCTCTTGTAAGGCCACTTCTTGAATATGGGATTCAGTTTTGGGCTCCATATCAAATAATTGACACGGGAGGTCTAGGCAGGGTTCAGAGTCTGGCTTTAATGAGAGGCTTAGGCTGGGGCTACACAGCGATCTTGGGTGTGACAGCAGGGTTGAATTTTCACTCTGGGACCCCATTCATTCACACCTGTCGCATCCAAGATCACTGAGTAGTCCCAGCCTTAGGGCTCATTTAGACGGATTTGTGTCCATTCACTTCAATGGGGCTGTAAAAGATGCGGAAAACACACAGTACTTCTGTACTTCTTTGTACTTCTGTTCCGCGGCCCCGCAAAAAAGATAGAACATGTCCTATTCTTGTCCGTTTTGCGGACAAGAATAGGCATTTATATTATTGGGCTGGCCATTCCGTTCCACTAAATGCGGAACCCACACAGCCAGTATTCTTGTTTTGCAGATTCTAAATGAGCCCTTATAATGAGAGGCTTGAATAGTCAGGCCTCTTCAGCTTGGATAAAAGACACCTTAGAGGTGATCTTATTTAATATTCTTTCCAAAGACTTTACAAAGGACCAGGCGATATTCATTAGGTGTGGCGGTATATATAAATATCAATACGGGAAAGGGTTATTTCCAGTTAGAGCAGTCAAACTGTGGAATGTCTTACCCCACAAGGTACTAATGGCAGATAGTATGTTAGCATTTATAAAAGGGCTAGATGCTAGATGCTTATCTAATAGCAAACGACATTGAGGGTTATAATTAATCTATCAATTTAGGTGACGTTCACAACTGCTTTGGAGGCTCTGTCTGCAGAAGGTTCCAACAAAAAGAGTGGACAAAATGGCCTACATGCAGACACCGGAACAGAAACAGAAAAGACCCCATTAACCCCCTAAAGGGATTGTCTCACTTCACCAAGTGGCATTTATCATGTAGAGAAAATTAATACAAGGCACTTACTAATATATTGTGATTGTCCATATTGTCTCCTTTGCTGGCTTGGGAACTTTCACACGGCCAAGGCTGTCATGACAATTGATCGGAGCTCCGTGATTTTGCTGTTGAGGCTCCGATCATTGGACAGGGAGAGACTCCTTCCTCAGTCTAACCCTAGAGATGCAGTGGTCACTATTGACAACAGCATCTGAAGGATTAAATAACCATGATCGGCGACATCACCAATCCTCGTCACTGGTATTATACAGTCAGCACCCACCTTGTATGGATTGAGCTCAGCTATTGAGCTCACTTCATATATAATCTGTACACTAATGCATATACATATACAGTAGAATGCATTAAGGGGTAATAATCAATGGGGTCTGTTCAGCTCTGTTATAGTCAGTTATGTGCTGAATCTGGCACTTCCTTTATTTTTGCTTTTATGCCCCTCTAACAGAGCCAGGGACGGATTGGCAACTTAAAGTGGCCCTGGAAAAACTTACAAGTAGTCCCATGTTGTAGGCGGGACTAAATTGATAGAAGGCGGGGCAACATAAGTAGGCAGTGACAACAGAAGATATGGCCTTTAATACCATAGTGCAGCACAACATACCACCGCTGCAGAATCAAATACCACAGTTCAGCCCTCTCCACTGTATTTAACTGTATCCTGAGGACGGTAATGCAGTTGAGTTCAGGAGGCTAACTGTGGCCGTTGAGCATCAGATCATTATGTACCTGGCCTGTGGCCATCAGGAGAGCTTGGGTGGCCCCCTGGGCATAGGCCCACCGGGACATTTCCCTGTAGGGTCCATGGCCAATCCGCCACGAAGAGAGCAGAACAACAGACATAACTAGTGCAGATATGAACATAACGTAATGTTGTATAATTTATCTGAGAAGGGTTGAACTTGATGGACATATTTGCTGGGATTCTTTAATAAAATGCATAAATGAATGTGTGAACATGTATGAAGTGTGATCCTTCACTCATGCAGTCCCTTTGCATGTGGATTGGACAGTCCTGTCAAGCTCACAAATGAGACATTTCCTAAAGAAAATAATAAACTAGGATACAGATTATGAAAATATAGTATACATTACCATCACTGCATCGAGAATGGACTTAAAAAGTGATTCAAGTGTTTGGCCTCCAGGAAGATTTTGCTGGAAAATATTAATGTAATATTTGACAGTATATGAGCTAATAGTTGCAAATTTCAATATATATATATATATATATATATATATATATATATATATATCAATATATATATTGTAGGCTACTTTCACACTAGCGTTTTTGCTGGATCCGGCAGGGTTCAGCAAAAACGCTTCCGTTACAACCAGTACAACCATCTGCATCTGTTATGAACGGATCCAGTTGTATTATCTTTAACATAGCCAACACAACCACCAACAACTCAATGTAAATATTCTCCACATGCCAATATCAATATAAATATATTAATTGTACATTGAACACAAAAATAATAAAACCATATTAAATCAAGTGGCAGGGGGTACCACAGGTTGAGGGACAGAAAGGGGGACGTGGCGGGGGTCATCCAACCAGTGCACGGCACACATAAGCTACTGTATACATAATGAAAAATGTGAATTGGTGCTAAGACTACCAACACTATCCAAACATATGTACCTGGCCAAAAACATGGCCTGTAAGGCTGGTAGTTAGGTAGCAAACCATACCAAAAAACAATAAAGACATGTGCGAATGTGTATCTGTGCCTGTAAGACGAATCCCGCCGCGTCTACCACCCAACGCCCTTTTGCCTCTAAGGCTTCATCTGGGGAATGTAGGCGTTTGTTTAACATAGCCAAGACAGATCAGTCATTAACGCCACTGAAAGTCAATGGAGGACGGATCAGTTTTCTGTTGTGCCAGATTGAGTCAGAGAAAACGGATCCGTCCCCATTGACTTGCATCATGAGTCATGACGAATCCGTTTTGCTCCACATCCCAGGACGGAAAGCAAACTACAACATGCTGCGGTTTGCTCTCCGGTATGAGAACAGAACGAAATGCATTTTGGAGCACTCCGTTCTGTTCAGTTATGTTTTGTCCCCATTGACAATGAATGGGGACAAAACTGAAGTTTTTTTTTTTTGGTATTGAGCCCCTATGACGGAACTCAGTACCGGAAAACTTAAACGCTAGTGTGAAAGTAGCCATATACATATAATTGAATATCACAGTTCATATATTTAGACTCCACTGGGAGAAAGCAGATTTTCAGTGTGAATCATAAAAGATGTCCAGACTCCTTCATCAGGGCTTTTTCTAGCACCAGGCGATGGCTGTGACAGTGTGCTATGTGAGTGTTGTATTTTTTGTACTGGCACACATAAGTGGGCACTATGAGAACCTTGGTTCTACTGTAGACACTAAAAGGGGCATGTTTTGTACTGGCACATGTTATAAGGGGGCATTTTTGTACTGGAAAACATCAAAGGGCTAAAAAGCCCATAATAATACCTATACTGAGCTCTCATGCAGAAACTTAAAACGTAACCTTTATTGTGAAAATAGTAATAAAAAATAATTTCCCCAACAAATAATTATAAAACTATCAGGTCGCTGCAATAATTGTTTGAAGTGTGCAGAGCGAGTGACAGTGTGACTGTACAGATGTAAGTAGATGTATCAGAATGACCTATTGGCTTTTAACAGTATTTTATTATCAAAAATAAGATTGATGGGCACACTCTTATCTGGATGTTAGATAAATTTATTTGTTAAAAATCCGTACTAAAGCTAGATCAATTAGTAATAATACTAAATCTCTATATAAAAAATCCCATATAGAAAAAATTGGTAATAGAGCTAAATCTCCCAGCGCTGGGTAAACTAATGTGAATTTAAACACACAATAATAAAAAAACAATAAAAATCAATAAGCAATAGCGATTAATAGCATAAACAATATTCCATATCATAGGATTCCATAAAACATCAAAGTTTTCAGGTTATGAGATTAGATTGCTCCAATATTCGCGTATAGATGTGAAATAAAATCCACTATTACAGGAATATCGTTCCTAAGGTGTGACAATATTCTCATGTGAATAAACAGTATTCTCTTAATGTTCAAATGGCATGTCACAATAACAGACCTTTTTCCTCAATCTTTGTTCCCCTTTTGGAGTCAAAGCTTGTGATATTTCAGAGAATAAAGCTGATGATGTTTCAGACAATAAGTGGAATTTAATAAGTGGAAATAAGAGGAAATGAATTAAAAGAAATTGATAAAAATATATAATAAATGGCAAATGATAAAAAAAGGCAAATGATAAAAAAGTAGTGGAAAATACTCTAATCTTGACCCAAGAATGAAAGTCTCTTATCGGTTGACATCTGATCTATATTTTATTGGAATTAGTGCTCCTCTACTGTATCTACGGTACTTGCTTCGGTCAGAAATCTTTCTATAGGAGTATGTAATAAGTATATCAATCTATTATTTAATATAACTTATTAGTATATGATCTATATCACTCCATTGTTTTCTATGGTCATATTTCGGTCAATGGTAAGTATTATGTCTATAGTGTCTAATGGTACTCGGTTCAGTTGTGTCTTCACAAAGTGTCTTTCTTTCACAGGTATCTCTTTTTGGCAGGCTAGTGACGGAAGGAAGAAGATGATGATTAGGGGATGCCCCCCCCCGAGGAGAGGAGATTGAGGTGCTGGTATAACAGCCTGACCTCGATGTCCTGTCCACGAAAGGCACCCATCCCGGGTCTACAGGAAACCAAAGATCTCCAACTCTGCATTCATACCCTCAGGGATCATGGACACAAATTTAAAAATTCTCCTGGACTCAAGTTTGGACATCGTTACTATATGATTGGCACCTCTCCATTGTCTAGGGATTTTCTCTAAAGCGACAAAGGTGGGGTCTTGTTGTGGTGTTCTTTGAAATGTTTTGATACTGTATGTTGGTCGAAACCTTTTCTAATGTTATTGATGTGTTCTGATATTCGTCTTTTGAGTGATCTTTTCGTTCTGCCTATATATTGTTTATTACACGAGCATTGTAATAAATAAATTATATCCGTTGAATTACATGTTAGATATTGCTCCATAGTATGTGAATATGAGTTTGTGGTTGTGTGATTTTTCTGGGGAATCTGGTTATTCGACAATTATTGCATCTTCCACATCTATAGAAACCTTTTAGAGTAAGCCAATTGTTTTTGTTATTTATGCTATTTTTCTTCTTTACTGACGGGGCCACTTTTAAACCTAAGTTTGGTGCCTTTGTATATGTGATGGATGGTATTTAAGGTAATAGAGGACTGATTATCTTATCTTTCTTTAAGAGGTGCCAGTGTTTTCTAACAGTTTTTTCGATATTTTTATATTGCGCATTGAATGGTAGTATTATTCTTATTGTCTCTTCTAAAAAAGTTCCTCCCTGTTCATATTCTTAACCTTATTTAATGATGATTCTAACAGGTCTCTTGGATACTGTTTTTTGATGAATTGTTCTTTGAGTGAACTGGCTTCTTCTTTGAATTTTTCAACATTTGTACAGTTTGTTTTTAGTCTGCGGAATTGACTGGTGTGAATATTTAAAAACCACCTAGGCTAGTGATAGCTGGAAAAAAGAATATAACTGTTCCTCATTACTGTTTTCTGGAAGGTATTGCATACCAGTTGTTCATCTTGTATTTTGATGCAAAGGTCTAAAAATTCGACCTGAGCGTTACTGATATTGGTGGTAAATGTTAGATTGTAATTATTGATATTGATATCTTCTAGAAAAGTTGATAGCTGCTCCCCACTGTCTCGCCAAATAAATATAATGTCGTCAATGTAACGCCGCCATAGGACCAGACTTCCCCCCCAGCTTGGGCCCCACAATCTCCTGCTCCCATTGCGCCATATAGATGTTAGCGTAGCTGGGGGCAAATCTGGTACCCATGGCGGCCCCTCGTTGTTGAATGTAATAGTCTGATTCGTACCAAAAATAGTTATAGGTAAAATGTATTGTATACCATCTAGAATGAATTGTATTTGTTTTTGGTGTAGTGTTCCATTATCTGTGAGCTGTCTCCTAACTGCATGAATCCCTTGATTATGGTCAATGATAGTGTAAAGTGAATTTACCTCTATTGTTCTTATAAACCAATGAGATTGAAACTGAAGTTTTTCTAATGTGGAGATGATATCAGTAGTGTCCTTAATATATGATGGGATATTTTTAACGAAAGGTTGTAGCATTTTGTCAATATACTGTGATAAATTGAAAGTGATTGATCCAATACCGGAAATTATTGGCCTGCCTGGGGGATTTGTTAAGGCAGGCCGGCCTGCAATAGTCTATGAATTATTTTTTAAATATTTCTGTTGGGTCTGTGTTAACTTTTTTTTTATAGGTGAGGACTTCCATTAGTTGCCTTCTGCATTCACTATCGTAATCTTGTGTATTTAGAAAAACGATAGCACCCCCTTTGTCAGCCGGACGAATCATGAAGTTCTCATTGGATTGTAGTTCTTTAATGGCTGTAATCTCTTTTTTAATTTAGGTTATTTTTTGTATATCCAGTCTTCATTTTCCCAATATCGGTTTCCACATTTTTATGAAAGGAGGCAATTTCTTGGCTAATTTCTTCTCTGGGCCCCCATCTGGCCCCCATCCCCTAATCGTCATCTTCTGGCCCCCATCCCCTAATCATCATCTTCTGGCCCCCATTCCCTAATCACCATCTTCTTCCTTCCGTCACTATCCTGCCAAAAAGAGATACCTGTGAAAGAAAGACACTTTGTGAAGACACAACTGAACCGAGACACTAACTATAATTAGAAACACTAATACCATTGACCGAAACTCAGCATTCACTCTCTTCCAAACACGACGAGTTCTACTTTGGTTTCATCTGACCATATGACATTCTCCCAATACTCTTCTGACGGGCCCGGAAATGTACTGGCTTAAGCAGGGGGACACGTCTGGCACTGCAGGATCTGAGTCACTGGCGGCGTAGTGTGTTACTGACGGTAGCCTTTGTTACGTTGGTCCTAGCTTTCTGCAGGTCATTCACTAGGTCCCCCCGTGTGGTTCTGGCATTTTTGCTCACAGTTCTTGTGATCATTTTGACCCCATGGGGTGAGATCTTGCATAGAGCCCCTGATCAAGGGAGATTATCAGTGGTCTTGTATGTCTTCCATTGTCTAATTATTGCTCCCACAGTTGATTTCTTCACACCAAGCTGCTTGCCTATTGCAGATTCAGTCTTCCCAGCCTAGTGCAGGTCTGCAATTTTGTTTCTGGTGTCCTTCGACAGCTCTTTGGTCTTCCCCATGGTGGAATTTGGAGTGTGACTGTTTGAGGTTGTGGACAGGTGTCTTTTATACTGATAACAAGTTCAAACAGGTGCCATTACTACAGGTAATGCGTGGAGGACAGAGGAGCCTCTTAAAGAAGAAGTTACAGGTCTATGAGAGACAGAAATCTTGCTTGTTTGTAGGTGACCAAATACTTATTTTCCACCATAATTTGCAAATAAATTCTTTAAAAATCAGACAATGTGATTTTTTTTAGATTTGTTTTCTCATTTTGTCTCTCATAGTTGAGGTCTACCTATGATGTCAATTACAGACCAACCTCATCTTTTTAAGTGGGAGAACTTTCACAATTGGCGGCTGACTAAATAAAATTTTTTTTCCCACTGTAGATCAGATGTCAACCGATAAGAGACTTTCATTCCTGGGTCAAGATTAGAGTATTTTCCACTACTTTTTTATCATTTGCCATTTATTATCCATTTTTATCAATTTCTTTTTATTAATTTTCCTTTTTTTATTTCCCTTCTACTATGTCCTCTATGATCACAGTCACTTCATACAGCTAGAGATATTGCATGTATTTTTAAACATTATTGACTACTGAGAATACACTTACTATTTATTATTTTTAGTTTATTTTTGATTTTTTATTTAATATCATTTATTCTTGAAGATACCATATGTTACTGCAAACATGCACATATGTATATATAATGGATTTTCCTCCAGACCCTACTTTACTTTCTACCAGTTTGGATTACTCCCCCCAATTAAGAGGAGGAGGACTACTTAAAGTTGCCAGATTCTAAGAATGTTCTACTGACCACTGAAGAAAGGGCAGAAAATATTGACTCTGAAACGCGTTTGGTTGCACAAGTGTGGACTTGAGAGTCTGGCATCCATCAATTAAGATGTCTTCTCTAGAGAAAAATACAAGTGGATATTACTTTTGCTCCTAAAAGGACAAAGGTGACGGCGACGACTCCATTAGCCACAAACAGTTCTCTATTCAGGAGCGAACTGAGCGAATTGAGCCTATTCAGTCTCCTCACTAGCGGGTACCCACGTGGGACGCCGCTCTGAACGCTGCACGCCGTTCGCGGAAAACATAAGCGCGCGCAGCTAGAGACATCATGCTGCCGGAGGACACAGATATCGCTCTACCACAAGGGGAGAACGCACCAGTATGGCAACCAGATACATTCACCCAACCCAGGAGAGGGTAAAGTACCACCTAAACACACTTATTGTCTGAAACATCATCAGCTTTATTCTCTGAAATATCACCAGCTTTGACTCAAATAGGGGAACAAAGATTGAGGAAATAAGTCTGTTATTGTGACATACCATTTGAACATTAAGAGAATACTGTATATTCACATGAGAATATTGTCACACCTTGGGAACAATATTTCTGTAATAGTGGTTTTTATTCCACATCTATACGCGAATATTGGAGCAATCTAATCTCATAACCTGAAAACTTTGATGTTTTATTATTGTGTGTTTCAATTCACATTAGTTTACCCAGCGCTGGGAGATTTAGCACTATTACCAATTTTTTCTATATGGGATTTTTTATATAGAGATTTAATTGATTTAGCTCTAGTACAGATTTTTAACAAATAAATTTATCTAACATCCAGATAAGAGTGTGCCCATCAATCTTATTTTTATATATTTATCTTTTTACAATACGGCTACGGGTAAGCTGTGGATTGGTGCACCTCCAATCATTGATTGCTAGGGGGGTGAGCCACTACCGTATTTTGTTTGATTGTAGCACTCACTGATAACTATTTTATAGGCAGCTCAACTTCTATTGCGGCGACTTGAATTTTATAATTATTTGTGGGGCACTTTTTTATTTTATCTTCACAATAAAGGTTAAGTTTATGCATGGTGGCCCAATAGAGAGATTATTACGGGACACTGCTTTGGAGATATATATTCCTGATGGGTTTCCTCTTAGGGGGTTCATAATCAGTTGTATATCTTTTTTTTACTGACACACATTTGAGGCATTTTTATACTGGTACACATTATAAGGGGTATTTTTGTACTGGCACACTTTATAAAGGGCAGGGGTGTACATGGAAATTATGGGGCCCCACAGCAAAACTCAGTATTGGGCCCCTCCCTCCCCGCACAAATATAAAGTATAATTTAAAAGCTAATCAGCAGCAGGAGCCTTGCACTGCTAAAAACTGATTGGCCAGTGCAGTGCCCAGCAGGCAGAGGAGTGCGAGCGACATCCTCACCTACCTGCAGACTGTCAGGTCTGTGCACTCTTTGCAGTGCACACTGTATATGTAAGAGAAGAGGGGAGGGGAACTTTAGCAGAGGAGAAGCAGGGCCCATCTGAGTCCCAGATAGGGACCTGGGCTCGAAGACAAGCCATACTGCAGACATTGTAGGGGCGGGGCCTTCCATCCATTCCGGGAGCCCCCCACCACCACCACGGTCCCTGTAGCAGTTGCGTGGTCTGCTGCTATTGGCGGTACACCACTGATAAAGGGGTATTTTTGTACTGGCATGTATTATAAGGGAGCATTTTTTGCAATGGCACTTTTTTTGTACTGCCACGCATTATAAGGGGATATTTATGTACTGGCACATATTATAAGAGGGCATTGTTTGTACTGGAATGCATTATATGGTGGAATTTTTTGTACTGGCATACTTTATAAGGGGGTATTTTTATACTGGAATGCATTATAAGGGTATTGTTTGTACTGACACACATTATAAAGGGGTATTTTTGTACTGGCACACATTATACAGGGGTATTTTTTGTACTGACACACATTATAAAGGGGTATTTTTTATACTGACACAAATTATAAGGGGCCATTTATTGCAGTGGTCCCCAACCTTTTTTGCACCAAGGCCCGGTTTCTCGTTACACAATTTCCCCAGGGCCCGGGGGGGGGGGGGTGTTGGATGGGGGGGGGGCGGGCGCTGCGGTTGTTGGGGGGCGGAGCATAGTGCCCCCACACAGTAGTTATTCCCCATTAGTGCCCCCAAACAGTAGTTATACCAGCATAGTGCCCCCACACAGTAGTTATAGTGCCATAGTGCCCCCACACAGTAGTTATAGTGCCATAGTGCCCCCCACACAGTAGTTATAGTGCCATAGTGCCCCCCACACAGTAGTTATAGTGCCATAGTGCCCCCACACAGTAGTTATAGTGCCATAGTGCCCCCACACAGAAGTTATAGTGCCATAGTGCCCCCACACAGTAGTCATAGTGCCATAGTGCCCCCACACAGTAGTTATAGTGCCATAGTGCCCCCCACACAGTAGTTATAGTGCCATAGTGCCCCCCACACAGTAGTTATAGTGCCATAGTGCCCCCACACAGTAGTTATAGTGCCATAGTGCCCCCCACACAGTAGTTATAGTGCCATAGTGCCCCCACACAGTAGTTATAGTGCCCACAGTGCCCCCACACAGTAGTTATAGTGCCCACAGTGCCCCCACACAGTAGTTATAGTGCCATAGTGCCCCCACACAGTAGTTATAGTGCCATAGTGCCCCCACACAGTAGTTATAGTGCCCATAGTGCCCCCACACAGTAGTTATAGTAGCATAGTGCCCCCACACAGTAGTTATAGTGCCATAGTGCCCCCACACAGTAGTTATAGTGCCATAGTGCCCCCACACAGTAGTTATAGTGCCCACAGTGCCCCCACACAGTAGTTATAGTGCCCACAGTGCCCCCACACAGTAGTTATAGTGCCCACAGTGCCCCCACACAGTAGTTATAGTGCCCACAGTGCCCCCACACAGTAGTTATAGTGCCCACAGTGCCCCCACACAGTAGTTATAGTGCCCACAGTGCCCCCACACAGTAGTTATAGTGCCCACAGTGCCCCCACACAGTAGTTATAGTGCCCACAGTGCCCCCACACAGTAGTTATAGTGCCCACAGTGCCCCCACACAGTAGTTATAGTGCCATAGTGCCCCCACACAGTAGTTATAGTGCCATAGTGCCCCCACACAGTAGTTATAGCTCCCACAGTGCCCCCACACAGTAGTTATAGTGCCATAGTGCCCCCACACAGTAGTTATAGTGCCCACAGTGCCCCCACAGTAGTTATAGTGCCCATAGTGCCCCCACACAGTAGTTATAGTAGCATAGTGCCCCCACACAGTAGTTATAGTAGCATAGTGCCCCCCACACAGTAGTTATAGTGCCCCCCACACAGTAGTTATAGTGCCCCCCACACAGTAGTTATAGTGCCCCCCACACAGTAGTTATAGTGCCCCCCACACGGTAGTTATAGTGCCCCCCACACGGTAGTTATAGTGCCCATAGTGCTCCTCTCCTTCAGTTTTGTACAATAAAAAAACAAACACTTATACTTACCTCCATCAGCCTGGCAGCACTGCGATGCAGGCCTCCTCCGGCCTGTGTCCCGCTCTGCACGGCTCAGGCGGCGCGATGACGTCATCGCACCGCCTGAGCTGGCCTCTGATAGGCTGCAGGCCTAGTGCCTGTAGCCTATCAGAGGAACGGGCAGGGGAGACGCCTCTCCCTCCCCTGCCCCACCGCAGCACAGGCATCTGTATCGCCGTCCTCAGGACGGCGATACAGATGACTATGGAGATGAGCGCTTCCACAATGGAAGCGCTTATCTCCTTGTCCCCTGCTACCGCCGCGGCCCGGCAGACATCGCTTCAGGGCCCGGTCCTGGGCCGCGGCCCGGTGGTTGGGGACCGCTGATTTATTGTACTGGTAAATTATTAAGGGGCATTTTTTGTACTGGTACACATTATAAAGTGGTATTTTTCTACAAGTACACATTATGAGGGGAATTATAACTACTGGGGGCACTATGGGGGGGTATTATTACTATTGGGGGTATTGTTACCACTAAGTGTCCTCTGGCAGGAAATTATTACTATTGGTGGGACTTGAAAGCACTATTACTGTGGGGGCACCCTGGCACAGTATCAGCTTAGCACAATTATTTTTGAGGACACTATGTTTGCAGCATTGTTACTGATTTGCTGGGTGCAATTATTTTTCAGGGCACTGTGTGCCAATTATTGAAGGGGCACTATCTGTTAATTACTAGTATTTTCAGGGAGACTATCTGTTTCTGCAGTATAGTATTGGGGAAGACAGTGGGCACGGCATTGAGGCTGGAAGGATGGGGTGTTCAGAAGGTGAGGAGGAGAATGGAAAAGTAGAAAACTAAAATGTCTACATGTGAAACTCTGAAGAGACAACATATGGCTGAAGGAAGTCAACATGGCAGTCTGATCAGAATGGAGGAGGTGAGGAAACATCACTGAGAGGAAACATCACTGGGGGTAGTAGGTATGTGGCACTGTATTTTCCTGTATGTTTAGTAGTGTGGAAGGTAATTTTAATGGTAATAGTGATCCCTCACGTGGTCTCTGTCTTTTGGCAGGAAAATTAGGTTGTCACTCAGTTATAGGTTGTCACTCAGCTTTCCCAGTTCTTGAGTTGCATTATAGGTGTCAAAAAGCTTTCTCAACCCTTTAACCCTTTCACTCCCGGAGGTTTTTTCGGTCATGCATTTTCGTTTTGCGCTCCCTGCCTTCAAACAGCCATAACTCTTTTATTTTTCTGTTCACATAGCTGTGTGAGGGCTTGTTTTTTGCGGGACAAGTTGTACTTTCCAACGCCACCATTTAATATTGCATATGGTGTAGTGGGAAGCGGGAAAAAAATTCCAAATGGGGTGAAATTGCAAGAAAACCGCTATTCCGCTACAGTTCTACGGGTTTCTTATTTACAGCGTTCGATGTGCATTAAAACTGATCCATTACTTTCATTCTACTGTTCAGTACGAATCCGGCAATACCTAATATGTATAGTTTTTCCTGCGTTTTGATAGTGAAAAAATAATTAGAAAGTTGCCCTTTTTTTTTTTTTTCCTTGTCATATCTTGACCCCTATAACTTTTTGGTATTTATGTGTACAGAGCTGTATGGGGGCTCATTTTTTGCGGGACAATCTGAAGATTTTATTCATACCATTCTGGGGTGTGTATGACTTTTTGATCACTTTTTATTTAATTTTTTTTGAAAAAAAAAGCGACAAAAAACGGCAAATCGCCATTTGGCCGCTTTTTTCCGCCACACAAGTCGCCGTATTGGATTTTTTTTTTATATTTTAAAAGTACAGGCGTTTTCGGTCACGGTGATTCCCAAGATGTCTATATTTAGTGTTATTTAGGTATTTATTTTTTACTTATACGGAAAGGGGGGTGATTTGAACTTTTATATCTTTTTTATTTTTTATATATTTTTTAACATTTTTTTTTATTTTTGTTTTACTATTTGAAAGCTCATATATGAGCTTATATATTGTGGCTTTTTTTTTCTTTATGAGCAATTATGGATTTTATAGAATCAGAAATCGATGAATTGCTCATTTCTTATCCTGGCCTAATAAGAATTGCACTTTGAAAACTGTAATCCTCACCAGCGAGGATTACAGTTTTCATACGGTGTACAGACACCCCGATTGGCCACACGGGGTGTCTGTACACCACCCGGAAGCGAACGCTTCCGGGTTTAGACGCAACTAGATGCCGTGATCACGTGTGATCACGGCATCTAATCGCCCAGGAAGACGCCGCCGATCGGGTAAGTAGCGGCAAGTCTCTGCTATTAGAAACAGCAGAGACTTGCCGGCCATGACGCCCGCCGCACCCGCGAGCGGGCGCCATGTGCCCGCATCGCCCCAGCGCCGTACATGTACGGCGCTGGGAGTGTAAGGGTTAAGTGGGGACCTTACAGCTTGTCACT
This sequence comes from Rhinella marina, assembly GCA_900303285.1. Taxonomy (NCBI): domain Eukaryota; kingdom Metazoa; phylum Chordata; class Amphibia; order Anura; family Bufonidae; genus Rhinella; species Rhinella marina. Next base: position 1,388 of record ONZH01021177.1, on the reverse strand, counting down.
CAGCTTTCCCAGTTGATGGGAGGAACATTATAGCTTCTTGAAGGGGAAGCTAATATTTAGTGCATGGAAAAATTTGTAAAGGAATATATGTCATCTATAGTGATGTCATCTGTATTGTATCATAATCTTCAATTTTTTGTTTTCAAAACAATGTTTAATAATTACAAAATTCTGCTTGTGTATAATAACAATTTGTTTCCTGGTCATTTGGGAAAAGGCATTTTTTAGAATCCTATTTCTACCGATACCCAATATGGACTTAAGTATCTTACCAATGTATCTTCAACGCCCCGCAGGTTATCCCCTATGCAGCCAGCAGTCCTCTATTTAAAATAAAAAGGCAAAGTAAGCCATAAGCATTTGTAACAATGCATTTTGTCTCAGTTTCACTAGATCGATGTCACCATGAAGCAAACACTATCCACACTAGAAACAGGATACTGCAAACTTTCTTATATATTCTGAGCAGGCTTTCCTTAAAGGGTTTTTTTAGTTTGCATCCACATCCTTTATCCTGTTATTTTGTGATGTATCGTTCACCTCTATTTCTCCTATCTTCTGTTCTGGGCTGTGGTCACATGATAATGTCCATGCAGCTCCTTATTATGGGCAGAGCAGTGATAGGGGTGTGTCTAGGTGACTAGCTGGGTGGAGGAGCTATAAACTAGCTGGGTGTTGTTACGGGTGGTGCTGGAGGTGTGGCAGAGAGAAGTGCACACCTCCAGGGAGGGAGGTGGGAGGGAAGTGCACACCTCCAGGGAGGGATCGGTCATGTCAAACCAATTTAATCAGTTTCTATGAGGAGGTAAGTTCTAGACTGGACCGCAGCGAATCAATGGATGTCGTATATCTGGACTTCTCCAAAGCATTTGACACTGTACCACATAAAAGGTTAGTATATAAGATGAGAATGCTTGGCCTGGGAGAAAATGTCTGTATCTGGGTAAGTAACTGGCTCAGTGATAGAAAACAGAGGGTGCTTATTAATGGCACATACTCAGATTGGGTCACTGTAACTAGTGGGGTACCACAGGGGTCAGTATTGGGCCCTATTCTCTTCAATATATTTATTAATGATCTTGTAGAAGGCTTGCACAGTAAAATATCAATTTTTGCAGATGACACTAAACTGTGTAAAGTAATTAACACAGAAGAGGACAGTACACTGCTACAGATGGATCTGGATAGACTGGAGGCTTGGGCAGAGAAGTGGCAGATGAGGTTTAACACTGACAAATGTAAAGTTATGCATATGGGAAGGAATAATGCAAGTCACCAGTACATACTAAATGGTAAAATATTGGGTAACTCTGACATAGAAAAGGACCTAGGAATTTTAGTGAACAGAAATCTAAGCTGCAGAAACCAATGTCAGACAGCTGCTGCCA
>ONZH01021176.1:0-29811 GCA_900303285.1 Rhinella marina | reverse complement strand
AAAATGCTCGAGTCTCCCATTGACTTAATGGGGTTCGTTATTCGAAACGAGCGCCGGAGCATCGGGAAAAATTTGATTCGAATAACGAGCACCCGAGCATTTGAGTGCTCGCTCATCTCTAATTGTAATCTGTGGTGTGGTAATCTGAAGTGTAATAGCTGCTGGGAAAAGTTTCCATATGGCGCAACATAAGCGCCAGAGTACTATGACAAAGTGCAGCAAAACAAAATATATGCATGCATATAACCAGGCTTTAAAGCTCACCCGTGCACCGGCATGACCTGAGGAGGACGCTGACCCCAACGCACGTTTCGCGTATCTTCGTCAGGGTTTTTTTTTTTTGGTACATTATTTGGTTGTCCAATTATTTGTACTTCTGTCTGAGGCTTCATTCACTGTATAGTTACTGGTGCCAGTGTTTGCTGCAAACAGCTAATCAGTGGATGTGCAGGGTGATGGACCTCCACCAAAACGATATTGATGACCTCTCTTTGAAGTCCTCAAAAGCCTCTTTAATTCTCAGGATTGGAAAGGGTACCAAAAAGCAGGTCAGTATTGGTCAGACTAAAAGCATACTAAAAGGATAGCTATAACAGTAACCAGAAGCTTTTACTGAGCAGGCTTAAAGGGGTATGCCCATCTCACAAATGTAGTTTGTATAATTAGATATAGCCATACCAATATTATTACTAATAGAATGTATTTATATAAAATGTACCGTTTAGAAGATTTTCCTATTTGTATAGGCATTGTCCCACACACATCAGTCAGGCCGTTGCCCCTAGTTACGGCCACCGCAGCCGTGCAGTAGTGGTGGTCAGCTTGCTCCTTTTTAAACCCGCTCTGAGGTAATTGCTGTATTGTGAACGCTCATTGCATGAGCATGCGGAGACACATCTTAGGGTACTTTCACATCTGTGTTTTGGACGCTATCAGTCCAAGACACAATGGTCAGGATCCGGCCAAAACGCAGACTTTATAAACGGATCCTGCTCCATAGAGCATTGATCTTGGAACAGGATCCGCTTCTCTGCGTTTTGGAAGCGCAGACAAAAATGCTACAACCCTAAGATGTGTCTCCGCATGCTAATGCAATGTGTGTTCTAAATACAGCAGTTACCTCAGAGAGGGTTTAATCAAGAACAAGCCGGCCACCACTTCTACATGGGCGGGCTGGCCGTAACTAGGGGCAACGGCCTGACTGATGTGTGTGGGACAATGGATATACATAGTAACATAGTTTGTAAGGCCGAAAAAAGACATCTGTCCATCCAGTTCAGCCTGTTTTCCTACAAGTTGATCCAGAGGAAGGCAAAAAAAACCCTGTGAGGTAGAAGCCAATTTTTCTCACTTTAGGGGGAAAAATTCCTTCCCGACTCCAATCAGGCAATCAGAATAACTCCCTGGATCAACGACCCCTCTCTAGTAACTATAACCTGTAATAACCTCCAGAAATACATCCAGGCCCTTCTTGAACTCTTTTAGTGAACTTACCATCACCACCTCCTCAGGCAGAGAGTTCCATAGTCTCACTGCTCTTACCGTAAAGAATCCTCTTCTATGTTTATGTACAAACCTTCTTTCCTCCAGACGCAGAGGATGTCCCCTCGTCACAGTCACAGTCCTCGGGATAAATAGATGATGGGAGAGATCTCTGTACTGACCCTGATATATTTATACATAGTTATTAAATCTCCCCTCAGTCGTCTTTTTTCTAAAGTGAATAACCCTAATTTTGATAATCTTTCTCGGTACTGTAGTCCACCCATTCCAGTTATTACTTTAGTTGCCCTCCTCTGAACCCTCTCCAGCTCTGCTATGTCTGCCTTGTTCACAGGAGACCAGAACTGTACACAGTACTCCATGTGTGGTCTGACTAGTGATTTGTAAAGTGGCAGGACTATGTTCTCATCACGGGCATCTATGCCCCTTTTGATGCAACCCATTATCTTATTGGCCTTGGCAGCAGCTGTCTGGCACTGGCTTCTACAGCTTAGCTTGCTGTTCACTAAAATTCCTAGGTCCTTTTCCATGTCAGAGTTACCCAGTGCTTTACCATTTAGTATCTACTGGTGACTTGCATTATTCCTTCCCATATGCATAACCTTGCATTTGTCAGTGTTAAACCTCATCTGCCACTTTTCTGATCAAGCCTCCAGTCTATCCAGATCCATCTGTAGCAGTGTACTGTCCTCCTCTGTGTTAATTACTTTACACAGTTTCATCTGCAAAAATTGATATTTTACTATGCAAACCTTCTACAATATCATTAATAAATATATTGAAGAGAATAGGACCCAATACAGACCCCTGTGGTACCCCACTAGTGACAGTGACCCAATCTGAGTATCTACCGTTAATAACCACCCTCTGTTTTCTATCACTGAGCCAATTACTTACCCACATACAGACATTTTCTCCCAGGCCAAGCATTCTCATTTTATATACTAACCTTTTATGTGGTACCGTGTCAAACGCTTTGGAGAAGTCCAAATATACGACATCCATTGAGTCACCGCGGTCAAGTCTAGAATGTACCTCCTCATAGAAACTGATTAAATTGGTTTGACATGACCGATCCCTCATGATGCCATGCTGATACGGAGTTATTTGCTTATTTTCATTGAGGTACTCCAAGATAGCATCTCTCAGAAAACCTTCAAACAGTTTACCCACAACAGAAGTTAAACTTACCGGCCTATAGTTTCAGGGCTCTGTTTTTGGACCCTTTTTGAATATTGGCACCACATTTGCTATGCGCCAATCCTGTGGAACACTCCCAGTCAGTATAGAGTCCTTAAATATCAGAAATAAGGGTCTGTCAATGACATTACTTAATTCTCTTAGGATACGGGGGTGTATGCCATCCGGTCCTGGTGATTTGTCTATTTTAATATTTTTAAGACGTTGCTGTACCTCTTCCTGGGTCAGAGAGGACACTTTTAAAGGGGAATTTACTTTTATACTCTGCATTTCATCTGACAGTTTATTTTCCTCAGTGAATACAGTGGAGAAAAAGTTATTTAGTAGCTTTGCTTTCTCCTCATCGCTCTCTGCAACTCCCCCCTCATTACTCTGTAAGGGGCCGACACCTTCAGGTTTATACTTTTTAGTATTTATATAATTGAAGAACATTTTAGGGTTAGTTTTACTCTCTTTGGCGATTAATCTCTCGGTCTCTAGTTTGGCTGCTTTTATTTGTCTTTTACATATTCTATTTTTTTCCTTATAGTTTTTCAATGCTTCCTCGCTCTCCTCCTGTTTTAGTGATTTAAATGCTTTCTGTTTGTCATTTATTGCTTTCTTTACAGCTCTATTTATCCACATTGGTTTTTTCTTGTTCCTTAACCTTTTATTCCCATAAGGTATGTACCTCTCACAATTAGATATTAGGATGCTTTTAAAAATATCCCATTTTGTGGCTGTATTTTTATTTTTGAGGACTTTGTCCCAGTTAGTTAGGCCTATGGCCTCTCTTAGTTGGCTAAATTTAGCTCTTTTGAAGTTTGGTATTTTTGTTCCTCCCTGAAGAAACACTCTTTTGAATGACAATTGGAAGGTTATTATGTTATGGTCACTGTTTCCCAGGTGTCCCCCGACCTGTACATCTGTTATTCTGTCAGGTCTATTGGTTAATACTAAGTCCAGTATGGCCGTCCCTCTAGTCGGGTCCTGAACCAGTTGGGAAAGCTAATTGTCTTTGGTTATTGCCAAGAACCTGTTTCCTTTATGAGATATACAGGTTTCAGTTTCCCAGTCTATATCTGGGTAGTTGAAATCCCCCATAATAACGACCTCATTATGATTTGCCGCCTCGTCTATTTCGTTTAGAAGTAGATTTTCTGTGGTCTCTGATATATTGGGTGGTTTATAATAAACCCCTATTAGTATTTTATTATTGTTTTTGGCTCCATTTATTTCTACCCACAGTGACTCCACATCTTTATGTCCCTCACTTATATCTTCTCGGAGTGTGGGCTTTAGACAGGATTTTACATAAAGGCAGACCCCTCCCCCTCTCCGGTTTTGACGATCCTTTCTAAAAAGATTGTAACCCTGTACGTTAACTGCCCAGTCATAGCTATCATCCAGCCATGTCTCAGTTACTCCCACTATGTCATAGTTCTCCTCACACATCACTAATTCCAGTTCACCAGTTTTATTAGCTAGGCTTCTGGCATTAGTGTACATACAATTAAGAGGTTGATGTATATTTCTTACCCTACACCTTTCCTTCTGATCTGTTCTAGTTCCTCCTTCCATTCCTCCCCCAGTTCTATTACCTTGCCCCAGGTCCCTATCTGCACTATCTTCCCCATCTATAATGTAGTTACCCTCCCCCCCAGTCCCTAGTTTAAACACTCCTCCAGCCTTCTAGCCATCTTCTCCCCCATACAAATAGGCAAATCTTCTAAATGGTACATTTTGTATAAATACATTCTATTAGTAATAATATTGGTATGGCTATATCTAACTATACAAACTACATTTGTGAGATGGGAATACCCCTTTAAGGCAACAAGCTTGGTGGTTATACAGTCTAAGGCTTCATTCACACGACCGTATTTTGTTTCCGTGTCCGTTCCGTTTTTTTTGAGGACCGTATGCGGAACCATTCATTTCAATGGGTCCGCAAAAAAAACAGAAGGTACTCCGTGTGCATTCTGTTTCCGTATTTCCGTTCCGCAAAAAAGAAAGAACGTGTCCTATTTTTGTCCGTTTTGCTGACAAGGATAGGCATTGTTACAATGGATCCGCAAAAAAAAATGGAAACACGGATGCCATACAGAACGTCATCCGTTTTCTTTGCGGATCAGCAATTTGCGGACCTCAAATTACATACAGTCGTGTGAATGAAGCCTAACAGGAGGCAACAGGCTTAGTGGTCACAGCCTTATGTGGAGCAACTAGCATATGGTTATGGTTTCCCAATGAGCATGGGTACACCTAGCCTTTCTGCTGCCTGAGGTGAAAATTGAAACAGCGCCCCCTCCAGCCTTACTTTTAAAGGCATACTGTGATACAGTTGACTATAGAGAGATGAGCTCTTCCAGAATGTAATATCTCATTTCCCATGGCCCTGCCACCATCCCCACTTTTCTCAAGATTTCGCCGCCTGAGGCAGTCACCTCACCTGGCCTCATTGGAGGTGCACCCCTGTCAATGAGGGCACAGACTTAGTCAGAGGGAATAGCTTTACCATATGTAATGTCTCTTTACATAGCAACAAGCTTATTCCACCTGCATGGTCATATGGTGTGTAAGTAGCGAGTCCAATGACAGGGAACCGGGATAGTGCCAACTCCCATCATTGTATTCCTCCGATGCCGCGTTCATACAAAACAGTGTAAAATTAACTTTAAAAAAAAAAATAATCAAACTTACTGCCTCCATTTGCTTGCGAAGGGGGCGGCCGCCTCCATCTTGCTTGAATATCTGGCGCGAAATCTCGCGCGGTGCGAGATCACGTCATCACACTGGCCGGCGTGGTGACGTATGACGTATGGGATCTTAGCTGAGATCTTCAATTAAGTTGGCGCCTGGCGGCCCGTCACGAGAAGTGTGACGGTAAGTATGAATTTCTTAGTTTTTTGCACAATTTCAGGTTAAATCAATTCACTTCCACAAATCACGAGGAAATTCGGATTCGAGGCAAATCGAATTAGTCCTGAAATTTGGATCGAATTTCACTTTGTGGGATTCGATTTGCTCATCTCTAGTAGAGTGAGGAGATATAATGAGGTCGCAGGCATTACAAGCATCACACAAGTGTAGAGAATACAATGCTATTTCACAAACGTTTTTCTTGGCCGTTGACCATACTCTTGTACAACCAGACTTCCACCAGACTCCCCACACACACATGCACAACGAACTTAGCTAAACATGTCTATGTTATCAATGGAGAAAGGGCAGTAAACGGATGTCATACTGGACACATCTGATGGTGGTTTATCTCCCCTAGAAGAAAAGGAGCGGGCATTGAAATTCAAAGCCAGTCATAATTTGTTGAAGAAAATTCAAGAGACCCACATATACTGTACATGAAATGGCCTTAAATAAATGGAGTGGATTGGAACAACTGGGACATCCCTCAACACCATCTCTCACCATCCACTACCCTCTGATAGGGGCGGATTGGGAACTGGAAAAAAATCAAGTGGCTCCATGCTGTTAGTAGGTCCAAACTGACAGAAGGCAGGGCAGCATAATTAGGCAGGGCAAAACAGAAGAAGGCAGGGCCAGCAATACCATAATGCAGATAAATATACTGCCCCAGCTGAACCAAATACCAGAGTGCAGCACAAAATACTGACACCTGTGCCACAGTATTCAACTGTATCATTGTCCCGAGGACATAGATACAGTTGAATTCAGGAGAACACCTGGTGCCTAGGAGAGAATCAGATTATTATGTACCTGGTTGGCGGCCATGAGGAGGGCTTAGGTGGCCCTCCTAGGGATTGGCCCGCTGGGAAATTTCCCTGTAGGGTCTATGGCCAATCCTCCCCAGCCGGAAGAGGAGCAATGAGCAGAACAGGGATTAGGTGTGAGTAACTATTGTATCTATTAACTGATTCTGCACAAATCAAATTAGTTATGAATTTCCCAAAAGACTGTAAATTCAGCTAATCTAAAACTTGTGTGATTTGTCCCTACTGAATCGCTCAAAATGGTGGCCATCACTTTACAGATGAGAAGACAGAAGAAGGCATCTGTCACCAAGAAGGGACAATTTTGTGGACCTTTTTAACTGAAAAAAAAAAGTATTATTAACTAGAGATGAGCGAGTAGTGAAATATTCGAAAGTTCGAAATTCGATTCGAATAGACCGCGAAATTCGACTATTCGACCGAATATCGAATCCCATTAAAGTCTATGGGAAAAAAATGCTCGCCACTTGGAAATCTCAATTCGACCACTTGGAGGTCACCAAGTCCACCCTGAAACCTCAGAAAAGGATGCCAACACTGCTGGAATGCAACTGGGACAGCAGGGGAAGCATGTCTGGGTGCATATAACGCGCCCAAGTCGCACTATTACGCCACTATCACAGCCTCTCAACAATACACTCCAAAGACAATCTAACCTCTCTGTAAAGTGAGACCATACAAGGAAACCTTCTTTCCTCTACATTGCCATGGACCCCAAGCCAAACTAGACAAAAAAGAAGATGAAATTCTGCACCCCTTAAAATCACGTTGCCTATGACAACCACAGATGGCATAGGCAAGGGGGAAAGCAATCAAGCCATCACTATTTTTCCCTCTGTGCCATCCCTGCCTTGCCCAGGCACATGTCCCAAAACATCATCCACGCCCGAGTAACACGGTTACTGCAAAAGGCCATTTGACCACCAACACTTTGGTTTGAGGCCGGGGATGCTACATCTCCCTGAAAGCACACTGGGTGAATGTTGTGGAGGCGGGGATGGGAAAACCTGCTACCCCCACCCAAGTTTGGGGCCTTGGTTCTGTCTGGATTTCCGCAACCCTTACAGACAGCTCGGCAAACCCCTCCTTCTCCTTCTAGATTCTCCTTTTAAATCTGTCCACCACCCAGTCAAGTCCACAAAGTCCAGTCTCGTCGATAGCCTGCAGAAACTGCAGGGACCTCACTCTGACCCTCCTTCCTCCCACCCTGCCCAATGTTATCAACCCAGTGTTCCCACCCAGGATAAGAGGAGGCAGTGTAAGAGGAGGTGGTTGAGTATGACGAAGTCAGTGACCCGACCTGGCCCAGTGTCATGTCTAGCAGGTAAAGCAGTGGGGATGTTGAGGGATGCGTAGGACCGCAAAAGGCAGGAAGAGGCCGTGGGCTGGCCAGAGGCTCATGGAGAAGGCAGGCTAGAGCCCGCAGGGCTGCATCTCTTCCCTATAACAGGCCCCCACACAAAGCTCTCCCATCGAGGGCTCTTAGGTCCTTGTTGTGAAAATATTTTAATGAGTGCGCAAAGTTAGCTTGAGGTGAGCCCTCGAAAAAATTATATGGTGGCCCAAGAGGTGAGACCTCTTAAAAATTGTATTAAGGCCCAAGAGGTGAGCCATAATAAAAATTGTTTGTAGGCCCAAGAGGTGAGACGTCTTAAAAATTGTGTGGAGGCTAAAGAGGTGAGACCTCTTAAAAATTATGTGGAGGACCAAGAGGTGAGACCTCTTAAAAATTGTTTGTAGGCCCAAGAGGTGAGACCTCTTAAAAATTATGTGGAGGCCCAAGAGGTGAGACCTCTTAAAAATTATGTGGAGGCCCAAGAGGTGAGACCTCGATAAAATTATGTGGAGGCCCAAGAGGTGAGACCTCTTAAAAATTATGTGGAGGCCCAAGAGGTGAGACCTCTTAAAAATTTTGTGGAGGCCCAAGAGGTGAGACCTCTTAAAAATTATGTGGAGGCCCAAGAGGTGAGACCTCTTAAAAATTATGTGGAGGCCCAAGAGGTGAGACCTCTTAAAAATTATGTGGAGGCCCAAGAGGTGAGACCTCTTAAAAATTTTGTGGAGGCCCAAGAGGTGAGACCTCGATAAAATTATGTGGAGGCCCAAGAGGTGAGACCTCTTAAAAATTATGTGGAGGCCCAAGAGGTGAGACCTCTTAAAAATTATGTGGAGGCCCAAGAGGGGAGACCTCTTAAAAATTATGTGGAGGCCCAAGAGGTGAGACCTCTTAAAAATTTTGTGGAGGCCCAAGAGGTGAGACCTCTTAAAAATTATGTGGAGGCCCAAGAGGTGAGACCTCTTAAAAATTATGTGGAGGCCCAAGAGGTGAGACCTCTTAAAAATTATGTGGAGGCCCAAGAGGTGAGACCTCTTAAAAATTTTGTGGAGACCCAAGAGGTGAGACCTCGATAAAATTATGTGGAGGCCCAAGAGGTGAGACCTCATAAAAATTATGTGGAGGCCCAAGAGGTGAGACCTCTTAAAAATTATGTGGAGGCCCAAGAGGTGAGACCTCTTAAAAATTATGTGGAGGCCCAAGAGGTGAGACCTCTTAAAAATTTTGTGGAGGCCCAAGAGGTGAGACCTCGATAAAATTATGTGGAGGCCCAAGAGGTGAGACCTCTTAAAAATTATGTGGAGGCCCAAGAGGTGAGACCTCTTAAAAATTTTGTGGAGGCCCAAGAGGTGAGACCTCGATAAAATTATGTGGAGGCCCAAGAGGTGAGACCTCGATAAAATTATGTGGAGGCCCAAGAGGTGAGACCTCTTAAAAATTATGTGGAGGCCCAAGAGGTGAGACCTCTTAAAAATTATGTGGAGGCCCAAGGGGTGAGACCTCAATAAAATTATGTGGAGGCCCAAGAGGTGAGACCTCTTAAAAATTATGTGGAGGCCCAAGAGGTGAGACCTCTTAAAAATTATGTGGAGGCCCAAGAGGTGAGACCTCTTAAAAATTATGTAGAGGCCCAAGAGGTGAGACCTCTTAAAAATTTTGTGGAGGCCCAAGAGGTGAGACCTCTTAAAAATTATGTGGAGGCCCAAGAGGTGAGACCTCTTAAAAATTATGTAGAGGCCCAAGAGGTGAGACCTCTTAAAAATTTTGTGGAGGCCCAAGAGGTGAGACCTCGATAAAATTATGTGGAGGCCCAAGAGGTGAGACCTCGATAAAATTATGTGGAGGCCCAAGAGGTGAGACCTCTTAAAAATTTTGTGGAGGCCCAAGAGGTGAGCCATAAATATATAAATTTTTTTTATTTACGGAGCAATTCTACGGTGGTTAAGGAGGAGGAGGAGGAGGTGGAGGAGGAAATGGCACTTCATACAGATGGCACTTCACTTTTGGCTGCTTTCCACTGTTGGAGAAGCAAAGTCCGGGTCAATCCACTTGCTGTTCATTTTGATTAGCGTCAGCCTGTCGGCACTGTCGGTTGACAGGCGGCTGCGCTTATCGGTTATAATGCCCCCGGCTGCGCTGAACACCCTTTCGGATAGCACGCTGGCGGCAGGGCAGGCAAGCACCTCCAAGGCGTACAGGGACAGTTCCAGCCACGTGTCCAACTTGGAGACCCAGTAAGTGTAGGACGCCGAGGGATCGGGGAGGACAGGGTTACGGTCTGCCAGGTACTCCCGCAACATCCGCCGATACTTGTCCCTCCTGCTGATAGCGGGCCCCGCAGTGATGGAAGTTGCACGAGGGGGTGCCATGAACGTGTCCCACACCTTGGAGAGTGTTCCCCTGGTGGCTGTGGGCCTGATCGATGTTGAGGGACTCTGGGAGACCCTCTCCTCTCTGCCGCCAGCGATGGTGGGTGGGAAAATCTCCATCATGTTCTGCACGAGTTCCCTCTGGTATTCCAGCAATCGATTCGTCCTCTCCTCTACCGGAATAAAAGAGGAGACGTTATCTTTATACCGGGGGTCCAGGATTGCGAAGACCCAGTACAGTTTGTTCTCCACTATCCGGACAACACGTGTGTCCCGGGAAAAGCAGCCCAGCATGAAGTCAGCCATGTGTGCCAGACTCTGAATAGGCATGACGTCACTGCCCCCACCAGAAGGATCACTTGCCATTTCCTCCTCTTCCTCTTCCGCCTCCTCTCCGCCCCATCCGCGCTGAACCAATGGGACGCACACAGCCTGACTGCTACCCTCGCCGCCAGCATCCTCCTCCTCTTCCACAGCCACCTCCACGTCGTCCTCCTCATCCTCTTCCTCCTCCTGCAACTGCCACCGAGAAGCAGACAAAAGTGTGGTCTGACTGTGTAGCTCCGTTGCGTCTCCTCCTACCCCCGTCTCCTCTGCGTGCAATGCGTTCTCCCTTATTGCGATGAGCGATTCTTTAAGGACGCATAGGAGCGGGATGGTTACGCTCACTATAGCGTCCTCGCTGCTGACCTTCTTGGTGGACTCCTCAAAGATACGCAGTACATCGCATATGTCTGCCATACATGGCCACTCGTGGTTGGCAAACTGAGGGAGCTGAGTTGGAGGCACGCGTGGATTCATAATCTGGTACTCCATCAATGCTCTCTGCTGCTCACACACCCTGGCCAACATGGAATAGGTGGAATTCCAGCGAGTCGGCAGGTCGCACAACAGCCGATGTTCAGGCAAATGGAGGCGTTGCTGGAGTTTTTTTAAGCTAGCAGCAGCTACAGTTGACTTCCGAAAGTGAGCGCACAAGCGCCGCACTTTCACCAGTAGCTCTGCCAGGTTGGGGTAAGTCTTTAGAAATTTTTGGACTACCAGATTAAAAACGTGGGCCAGGCATGGTACGTGATTGAGTTCGGCAAGCTCCAGAGCCGCCACCAGGTTACGGCCGTTATCGCACACGACCATGCCTGGTCCTAGCTGCAGCGGCGACAGCCACATCTCCGTCTGCTGCAATATGGCGTCCCTCACCTCTGGGGCGCTGTGCTTCCTGTCGCCCAAGCTGATGAGCTTAAGCACCGCCTGCTGACGTCTCCCCGCGCCAGTGCTGCAACGCTTCCAGCTAGCGGCTGAGGGGGATGTTAAGGCAGAGGAGGAGGAGGAAGAGGAAGAGGAAGAGGAGGGGGTTTTATCAGAACCCGTGCTGGCAATCTTGGGCGGGGGTGGTAGGTAGGCCGTCTCTGTTTGCGACCCCGTCCCCGCTTCCACAACATTCACCCAGTGTGCCGTCAAAGAGATGTATCGTCCCTGGCCGCAAGCGCTTGTCCACGAGTCGGTGGTCAAGTGGACCTTTGCGCTGACTGCGTACCTCAGGGCCCGCCTGATGTTACGCGACACGTGCTGGTGCAGGGCGGGGACGGCACTCCGGGAAAAGTAGTGGCGGCTGGGGACGGAATAGCGAGGTGCGGCAGCCGCCATCAGGTCGCGGAAGGCCTGCGTCTCCACAAGCCTAAACAGCAACATCTCCAGGGCCAGCAGTTTGGAGATGTGGCAGTTTAAGGCTTGGGCTTGGGGGTGACTCGAGGCGTACTTCCGCCTGCGGTCGAACGCCTGCGAGATGGACAGTTGTTGGGACGAGGAGTGTGAAGGTGCAGGCAAAGAGGCAGGGGAAGGGGAGGCTGAAGGAGAAGGCCCCAAAGTAGCTGAGGCAGAGGCAGATGTGGAGGTGTCCTGGCTGGAGGTCTGGACCGCAGTGGCAGCACACAACAAAGGGGAAGAGGCAGTGGCAGCAAGACCGGGCGCAGGTTGTATTGCGTTTGCTCTCTCCCACTCAGCCCAGTGCTTGACTTCCAAGTGACGCCGCTGCCTGAGGTGGTCAGATTGCTCTTCTCAGAGCCCCTACTCAGTTTTGAGTGGCAGAGTGTGCAAACCGCGCTCAGTTTGTCATCCGCACAAACATTAAAAAATCTCCACACCACAGAAGTACGAGGCTTCGATGGGGGAGCTTCGCGCGACTGCCCGCTGCTGGGAACAGCTTCGGCCCTGCTGGCTGTGGCCTCACTTCTCTGTCTGGACTGTCCTCTGCCTATGGACATCCCTCTGCCTGTGGACATCCCTCTGCCTCTGGACATCCCTCTGCCTCTGGACATCCCTCTGCCTCTTGCTGCCTTTTTCGGTGCTGCGCAGACCACCACCTCTCCACTGCTTTCCCCGCTGGACATCACTCCTGGCAAAGTGGGGTCGGTCATTTCGTCATCCACCACCTCCTCTTCCTCACTCTGCTCCTCCTCTTGCCCACTGGACATTCCAACAGCCTCCCTTGATGGCAACTTGCGTCTCATCATCATCATCGCTCATGATAACAGATGCTGGTTCAGGGTCCACATCAGCAGGAGATGGCGAAAACTCAAGTGTTTGGGCATCACTACAAACAAATTCCTCTGCTAGCTCCTGGGATTCTTCCGGCACATCTGAAAAAGGACCCGAAAAGAGCTCCTGGGAGGGGTCAATGGTGGGATGACTCTGTTGGCCAGGTGTGGAGGAAGGAGGGTCAGAGTGAGACTGTGTGGATGACTGGCTGGTGGACAACTGTGTGGAAGCGCTATTGGCTGTCCATTGCACCACCTGTTCAACCTGCTCAGGCCTCAACAGCGGTGTAACCCGCCCCCTGCTTAACTGTCCCATAAAGGCAGGGATTCTGGATGAGCGGGATCCTGGCTGACCCTCACCAGCACGCATTGTATCCCCACTGGCTTCAACAAGGCCCCCAACAGCATTTCCGCGCCCCCGTCCTCGTCCACGTCCTATTCCGCTAGCCCCCCTCCGCATTTTATTTTTTTTTGTTACAATATTTTGCCTTCACAGCCGTGTACTAACAGATCAGATGGTGTGTATTAACACCAGGTATATAAAATTATTTTGCAAGAGAACACACAGTACAGTTGCCAATGAAAAGGCCTATATATTTTATATTTCAAGGTACACAGCCGTGTACTAACTTTTCAGACGGTGTGTATTAACACCAGGTATATAAAATTATTTTGCAAGAGAACGCACAGTACAGTTGCCAATAAAAAGGTCTATATATTTTATATTTCAAGGTACACAGCCGTGTACTAACTGTTCAGACGGTGTGTATTAACACCAGGTATGTAAAATTATTTTGCAAGAGAACGCACAGTACAGTTGCCAATGAAAAGGCCTATATATTTTATATTTCAAGGTACACAGCCATGTACTAACTGTTCAGACGGTGTGTATTAACACCAGGTATATAAAATTATTTAGCAAGAGAACGCACAGTACAGTTGCCAATGAAAAGGCCTATATATTTTATATTTCGAGGTACACAGCCGTGTACTAATAGATCAGACAGTGTGTATTAACATCAGGTATATAAAATTATTTTGCAAGAGAACGCACAGTACAGTTGCCAATAAAAAGGGCTATATATTTTATATTTCAAGGTACACAGCCGTGTACTAACTTTTCAGACGGTGTGTATTAACACCAGGTATATAAAATTATTTTGCAAGAGAACGCACAGTACAGTTGCCAATAAAAAGGCCTATATATTTTATATTTCAAGGTACACAGCCGTGTACTAACTGTTCAGACGGTGTGTATAAGCACCAGGTATGTAAAATTATTTTGCAAGAGAACACACAGTACAGTTGCCAATGAAAAGGCCTATATATTTTATATTTCAAGGTACACAGCCGTGTACTAACTGTTCAGACGGTGTGTATTAACACCAGGTATGTAAAATTATTTTGCAAGAGAACGCACAGTACAGTTGCCAATGAAAAGGCCTATATATTTTATATTTCAAGGTACACAGCCATGTACTAACTGTTCAGACGGTGTGTATTAACACCAGGTATATAAAATTATTTTGCAAGAGAACGCACAGTACAGTTGCCAATGAAAAGGCCTATATATTTTATATTTCGAGGTATACAGCCGTGTACTAACAGATCAGACAGTGTGTATTAACACCAGGTATATAAAATTATTTTGCAAGAGAACGCACAGTACAGTTGCCAATAAAAAGGCCTATATATTTTATATTTCAAGGTACACAGCCGTGTACTAACTTTTCAGACGGTGTGTATTAACACCAGGTATATAAAATTATTTTGCAAGAGAATGCACAGTACAGTTGCCAATGAAAAGGCCTATATATTTTATATTTCAAGGTACACAGCCGTGTACTAACTGTTCAGACGGTGTGTATTAACACCAGGTATGTAAAATTATTTTGCAAGAGAACGCACAGTACAGTTGCCAATGAAAAGGCCTATATATTTTATATTTCAAGGTACACAGCCGTGTACTAACTGTTCAGACGGTGTGTATTAACACCAGGTATATAAAATTATTTTGCAAGACAACGCACAGTACAGTTGCCAATGAAAAGGCCTATATATTTTATATTTCGAGGTACACAGCCGTGTACTAACAGATCAGACAGTGTGTATTAATACCAGGTATATAAAATTATTTTGCAAGAGAACGCACAGTACAGTTGCCAATAAAAAGGCCTATATATTTTATATTTCAAGGTACACAGCCGTGTACTAACTTTTCAGACGGTGTGTATTAACACCAGGTATATAAAATTATTTTGCAAGAGAACGCACAGTACAGTTGCCAATAAAAAGGCCTATATATTTTATATTTCAAGGTACACAGCCGTGTACTAACTTTTCAGACGGTGTGTATTAACACCAGGTATATAAAATTATTTTGCAAGAGAACGCACAGTATAGTTGCCAATGAAAAGGCCTATATATTTTATATTTCAAGGTACACAGCCGTGTACTAACTGTTCAGACGGTGTGTATTAACACCAGGTATGTAAAATTATTTTACAAGAGAATGCACAGTACAGTTGCTAATGAAAAGGCCTATATATTTTATATTTCAAGGTACACAGCCGTGTACTAACTGTTCAGACGGTGTGTATTAACACCAGGTATATAAAATTATTTTGCAAGAGAACACACAGTACAGTTGCCAATGAAAAGGCCTATATATTTTATATTTCAAGGTACACAGCCGTGTACTAACTGTTCAGACGGTGTGTATTAACACCAGGTATATAAAATTATTTTGCAAGAGAACGCACAGTACAGTTGCCAATAAAAAGGCCTATATATTTTATATTTCAAGGTACACAGCCGTGTACTAACTGTTCAGACGGTGTGTATTAACACCAGGTATGTAAAATTATTTTGCAAGAGAACGCACAGTACAGTTGCCAATGAAAAGGCCTATATATTTTATATTTCATGGTACACAGCCGTGTACTAACTGTTCAGACGGTGTGTATTAACACCAGGTATATAAAATTATTTTGCAAGAGAACGCACAGTACAGTTGCCAATAAAAAGGCCTTTATATTTTATATTTCAAGGTACACAGCCGTGTACTAACTTTTCAGACGGTGTGTATTAACACCAGGTATATAAAATTATTTTGCAAGAGAACGCACAGTACAGTTGCCAATGAAAAGGCCTATATATTTTATATTTCAAGGTACACAGCCGTGTACTAACTGTTCAGACGGTGTGTATTAACACCAGGTATGTAAAATTATTTTGCAAGAGAACGCACAGTACAGTTGCCAATGAAAAGGCCTATATATTTTATATTTCAAGGTACACAGCCATGTACTAACTGTTCAGACGGTGGGTATTAACACCAGGTATATAAAATTATTTTGCAAGAGAACGCACAGTACAGTTGCCAATGAAAAGGCCTATATATTTTATATTTCAAGGTACACAGCCGTGTACTAACTGTTCAGACGGTGTGTATTAACACCAGGTATATAAAATTATTTTGCAAGAGAACGCACAGTACAGTTGCCAATAAAAAGGCCTATATATTTTATATTTCAAGGTACACAGCCGTGTACTAACTGTTCATACGGTGTGTATTAACACCAGGTATGTAAAATTATTTTGCAAGAGAACACACAGTACAGTTGCCAATGAAAAGGCCTATATATTTTATATTTCAAGGTACACAGCCGTGTACTAACTGTTCAGACGGTGTGTATTAACACCAGGTATATAAAATTATTTTGCAAGAGAACGCACAGTACAGTTGCCAATAAAAAGGCCTATATATTTTATATTTCAAGGTACACAGCCGTGTACTAACTTTTCAGACGGTGTGTATTAACACCACGTATATAAAATTATTTTGCAAGAGAACGCACAGTACAGTTGCCAATGAAAAGGCCTATATATTTTATATTTCTAGGTACACAGCCGTGTACTAACTGTTCAGACGGTGGGTAATTACACCTGGTATACAAAAAGGGTATTGCAGGCACACAGAACCCAGAACACTAGAGCCAAATAAACTGTATTTAAAAAAAAAAAAAAAGTACACAGCCGTATACTGCCAGAAGATCAGATGGTGCATATACACACTAGGTATATAACAGGGTTTTGCAGCCAAAAAGAACGCAGAACAGTAGTGCCAAATATAGTCTGGTATGTAGCAGAGCACCTAATACACCACTAATGCCTCTCTCTGTCCCTACTCCAGCAGCTATCCCTGAATACGGCAGCCGTTCTCTGTAAAGTGTATATTGTAGTAAAGCTATCACTGTACTGCACTATAGTAGCCCTGATAAGGGCTTTTAATCACGCTCCTGCCTGTCCAACAGCTAAAACCTGTCTCTCCCTTCTCCAGCCTCTGTCCCTGACTAAGTTCACGCAGCATATGCGAACGAGCAGGAAGAGCTGAGTTTTTATGATTCTAGGTCACATGGTTTTTCTAGCCAATGCATGTAGACGCCGTTTTCGCGCTGCCAGCGTGCTCAGCGGGCCTGTCATACCCCCCCTGCATGGTGATTGGTGGAAAAAGAGCGCCAGGGAAGGTGGGAGGGGAAACGAATTCTAAGTGCGCCATCGCCGTTATACTCGAACGAAATCGAGTACGACGAATAGCGTAGTATTCGATCGAATACCAGCTCGATCGAACACTACTCGCTCATCTCTATTATTAACCAGACTGTTTGTTACCACCAGCTCCCAGAATTTGAAAGGGGTTGGATATAGTCCTGGGAGACCTCCGAGTGTCATACACAGCTATTCAGGGCAATTGGGGCATTTTCGATTCAGGTCAAATTTATACAAAACAAATCGAATCTGAAGGCTGAATCAGACCCAAAAAAATTTTGGGAAATTCACTCATCTCCATTAATTGACTCTACAGGGCGTCTAGATTGACTGTCCAATCATGGAACTGGGTATTCGCTTTACTGTATTGTAAGCCTCCTAGAGAACTTGGAACTCCAGAAGTTTTACAAAGAAGCAGAAAAAGAGACATTATCTATGTGATGCATGGGGTGTGGGTGGAGATGGCGGTTATGCTGAGATGTTACTTCTAGACTCCTTTGGCAAGTCACTAACAATCTAGATCTTCTGAATTATAGGGAGGCTTCCATCCTGACAAGATATAGCTACTAAGTCTTCCACACATAATTGCCGAGGACACATTCCCTTTGTCTGAATTAGTATTCTGTCAATAAAGCAGATAACACGGCTGAGATACACGGCTTCTCCTCTGTCTGCAGTAGTCCACTGGCAGGTTTCCTTTTCTTTTTTTCTCTCCGCTCTCCCCGGTAATCCAGTTAGCTGAATAGATCAAGATAGACATATGTCTCATGAATCACTTTCAAGTACTGGGAGAAGGAGTATCTCATTAATCTGTCCTTGTCATCCTGTTTGCCTTGCAGCTGTCTGAGATAACTGCGGACAGACACCTTTAGTGGGCCACAGTTTGCCATCTACTATATGTATGTATGTTTTGCCTCCTTAAATTGATTGTCTATTACAGACAACCCCTTTCCTGCAAGAGGCAGCCAGCACACAGCTGGTTTTGTGTATGTATGTTTTCCCTTCTTTCTTAAAGGGATTGTCTATTATAGACAACTGCTTTCCTACAAGAGGCAGCCAGCACACAGCTGGTTTTGTTAGGGGTAGCTGCAACCATCCGATACAAGGATCCAAACCTTTACTGGTCTTGTGCCACAGCTACAACCAACTGTGGTATAGAGGAAGAAGAATATGCCCCTTTGTTGCTGCTATACAAATAGAGTTACATGATTGCTAGAATTTCCTTAAAGGGGTTGTCCTACAAAAATATTCTACAGTTTACAAACCAGCACTGGGATCTGAATATGTCTATATGAGTTATTCCAAATCTATCTGTATAGCACCCCCTGCTGTTTGTTCTTTTTCTTATTTCTCTGTCCATCTCACTGAAGTGGACACACATGCCCAGTTCCATCTTTCAACTGCCTCCTGAGCTGTGATAGGGAGAACATGGGCACGTCTTCTGAGCTGTGATAGCGAGAGAGCTGCAGCAGAAAGGACACACACCCTGAGCTGCAGCAGAAACTATGCATCCTCTGAGCTGTCAGCTTGATATAAATCTGGCAGAGCAATGAATGAGGAGATCTCTGGATCCATGTGAGGTACAGGGCTGGCTCTGGCTTTGTTAGAAAGTGATTGTCATGTACTATTGTCATGTTTTTCTTTTTTACATCAATCATGGGAGAGGCCCTTTAAAGTGACAATTAGAGAAGAGCAAATAGATTGTAAGCAAATCAAATTTGAAGGAATTTTCCAGACATTTGTGTCAAATCTGAACTTTTGCTAATTCAATTCGGCTGAATTTTTCAGATCAGGAGACAGGAAAGATGAAGAAGGAGGATGACATGACCACAGGAGGTGTGAACACCAGCAGACATTTGCCACCAAAAAGCAATAACTTTTCAGACCAATTAAAAAAACAAAAGTAAAGTAAAAAATTTGACATTGCAATCCTTTCTGTTACCACCAGCGGCCATGTGTATACCCGTAGCCATTTATGTCACTGTTGAGCTTGAGATGAGTTGCATACAGACAGGAGACCACAGAGTATCACGCACAACATTTCAGGCCAATTGGAGCACTTCCAATTTGGATCAAACTTACTCAGACCTGAATTGAATCACTTGATCGATTCATCCCAATCAAACCTGAACTGGACTTCAAGAAATTTGCTCATCACGAGAGGCAGTACACCTTCATTAGCTGACAATTATCTCATGCTCATATACACTCCCAATCCTTCTCTTCCCTGGCGTTATGTGCTGGGAGTCAGGTGCTCCCGATAAACATTAGCTTATCAAAATTAGGGTTAGGCTACTTTCACATTAGCGTTTTTGAATCAGTTTTGTCCCCATTCATTGTCAATGGGGACAAAACTGAACTGAAGAGAACGGAATGCTCCTAGAAGCATTCCATTCCGTCTTCAGACCGGAGAGCAAACCGCAGCATGCTGCGGTTTGCTCTCCGGTCTGGGCATCCGCACCAAGACGGATCTGGAATGACCCCCAATGCAAGTCAATGGGGACAGATCCGTTTGGTGTGACACAATGGTAAACAGATCTGTCCTCCTTTGACTTTCAATGGGGGTCATTCCGGATCCGTCTCCCTGCAATTTCCCCTCCCTCCAGCAGGTGGCACTGTGGTTAAACTTACCCTTGTGTACGCCGTCCTCCTCCTGTTCTGCGCCGTCCTCCTCCTGCTGTCCGGGCCTATGTAAGTATATATGTATGCATGTAAGTTTATATATGTATGTGTATGTATGTGTGTGTATGTATGACACTGTCTGACACGTGTGGGTCCGGAGCGCGGTTCCGGCCCCACACGTGCACCTGTGGCAGCACAGATCCAGTGGCACCCTTCACCCGCCGGATCCATGCTGCCGCTAATGTGAAATTAGCCTAATTCAAAAAGAAGACTGACGGGAGATCTAATAACTATGTATAAGTATATCAGGGGTCAGTACAGAGATCTCTCCCATCATCTATTTATCCCCATGACTGTGACTGTGACGAGGGGACATCCTCTGCGTCTGGAGGAAAGAAGGTTTGTACACAAACATAGAAGAGGATTCTTTACGGTAAGAGCAGTGAGACTATGGAACTCTCTGCCTGAGGAGGTGGTGATGGTAAGTTCACTAAAAGAGTTCAAGAAGGGCCTGGATGTATTTCTGGAGGGTAATAATATTACAGGTTATAGTTAATAGAGAGGTCGTTGATCCAGGGAGTTATTCTGATTGGAGTCCCTATTACTATGACAGCCCCACACACACACTTCAAAAATGGGTTTGGCTAAAGTTCTGATAATAATCAGCAACAGAGTTTAGTATGACCTTCCCAACTCAAAGCACAATACAATGAGGGTAAGGGTATGAGTCGCATGTCTGTGGCATGTATTCAGTGTGAAATGTGTGCACCTTGAGTCCAGCAGTGTCAGATCTGTGTGGCATGTCTTCAGTATGTGAGTATGAGTGTGGGCAGTGTGTGTCCAGCATATTTGGAGTGTGTTTGGTATATTAGAGAGCACATCAGATGAGCGAAGCACGTGTTCAGCAATAGTGGATGTGTAAAGGGAAAATGTATTATATCAATTAGAAGTGTACAGTGTACAAACATCCAGCGGAGACTCCGGAGAGCGCATAGATACTGAGGCCGTCATATGCATCCATATCATATTTATTAACTATCTATTATCTGTCTATCTGTTTTCTGTCTGTCTGTCTGTCTATGTATCATAAAGAAATTCTACAGCACTCCCACAGATGTCAATCAAAAGTAGTGTTCTTTAATCACCAAAGCGACCAGTGCTTGAGAAAAGTCCCAGTAAGAGGACTGAAACGTCGCTTTTGTGATTAAAGAACACTACTTTTGATTCACATCTGTGGGAGTGCCGTAGAATTTATTTATTTTATTTCATTGGATGTTGGATCGCCTCCACAGCCGCTGGGACACTGTTACTTTTCTGATCACTGTGCTGCTTTCATTGCTATTATTTCCATTCATCCGTCCATCCATCCATCCACTCACCTACTGATCTATCCTATCTATCTCATATCTATCATCTATCTATCTATTATCTCTGTCTTTCTTTCCATCCATCCATCCATCTATCTGCCCATTAATCCATCCACTCACCTACCAAATCATCTATCTATCTATCTATCTATCTATCTATCTATCTATCTATCTATCTATCTATCTATCTATCTATCATCTATCTCATACCTATCTATCTGTCTTTCTTTCCATTCATCTGTCCATCCACCTACCCATCTATCAATCCATCCACTTACCTCCTGACCTGTCTATCTGTCTACATCTAATATATCTGTAGTTTTGAATTAAAACAAGACATGGTTCATTATTATTATTTTCCACATAGGAAATTAAAATGAGCCAAACCATGTAATAATAACTAATGATGCTAAAAAAAAAATCAGGAACAAACATCTACTTTCTACTATGGAAGTATCTAATCCCCTTCCTAATCCCGCCATATAGCATATGGATCGGAATCTGATCCTTTCAGCAGCTCTGGGGCCACATACAGTATGCTGAGCCTGAGTCTCCTCTGTATCTGCGGTTTGGATATTGTCTTTATATGGGGCAATGTGAGCACATGAATACTAAACCTTAATATGTCAGACTCGTGTGTCTTATTCATGTGATTAAGGGCAAGTCATGCCCCCCCTGCCCAATATTTAACCTCTAAAACCTCCAGAGGATTTGCCACATGTCACTAAGGGCATTAAAACAATTAGAACAACCGAATGTGACATTTCTAATCTCCGCATTTCACTTTTCATTTTCTATGCATAAAGTGAAATTAAAGCAGCAGTAATGAGATGTACAAACATCATGGTACCAACACCCACCGCTAACCTGCGCTAAACCCTTCTCAGGCTGTAAGAGCACTACGTCCTTCTGTTATATTCTACCGCCATCTCACACACCTGACACCTATCAGGTAGATGCCATTATATCAGTAACTTTCTATAGATACCATCCACACTGCTCTGTTCACTGTATCTGCAGTATTACATCAGCATGTCACCGCTACAGTACATAGTGATAACAGGAAAATAAGAACTGTATATAGCACCACCATATTCCGCAGTGCTTTACACTTCTGAGGGCGCAGGTACGGTACAAACCAAAAAAGATGTCATAGCATTACAGAGTAACAAACAGCGGAAACACTAGGACATAGAATGTGATGAAGATAATAATCTGATATGCTGAAAACCAAAGCTGCTCTATCTGTCTGTAAATGATCTATCTCTCATATCTATATATCTATCATCTACTCTATCTATCTATCTATCTATCTATCTAATGTCTATCTATCTAATATTTATCTATCCACCTATCTATCAATGTATTATCTATCTATCTATCTATCTATCTATCTATCTATCTATCTATCTATCTATCTATCTGTCAATCTATCTATCTACACTATCTATGTATCTATCTCATATCTATCTATCTATCTATCTGTCTATCTATCTATCTATCTATCTATGTATCTATTGATCTATTAATTATCTGTCTATCTATCTATCTATCTATCTATGTATTATATATCTATCCATCTATCTATCTACCTAATCAATCAATGTATCTATGTATCTATCTACTATCTATCTATCTATCTATCTATCTATCTATCTATCTATCTATCTATCTATCTATCTATCCATCTATTTATCTATCTATCTATCTATTGATCTATTCATTATCTGTCTATCTATCTACCATTATCTATCTATCTATCTATCTATCTATCTATCTATCTATCTATCTATCTATCTATCTATCTATCTATCTATCCATCTATCTATTATCTGTCTATCTATCTACTATTTATTTATTATCTATCTGTCTATCTATCCAAAAAATGAATGTTCCCATCCTTCAGCCACCGCATCTTATTTCAGCGTCCGTCTCCTCGCGTTTCCCCAGCACATTCCCAGTTGTCCATTCGTTGGTGCAAAGGACAATTTTTTTGTTTCTTTCGTCCGATGACAGCAAGTAGATCAGCATTATAGTTATCTGTGACATTTCAGCAGGCCGTTACTGTGGGGTTCTGGGAAACACTGTCATTTCACACGTCGACTGCTTCCTCCATTTCTCCAGACTGTGTCACGGAAGGAAGGAAAAAAAAATCCTACGAAAAGTAACAAAATAGCCGAGTGGATTAATGAAACAATGCGACGCGGCGTTCATGGCACAACAGATGGGGCGGGAGGCTTACTGGTGGCATCAACGATGAGATAAACGGTTAATTCCGCTCGGCCAACTTTTTGTTTACTCTATTTGCAATGTATTTATTGGAGGCGACTAAGAGAAGATTTGATTTTATTACAGTGATTGCATTAAAGACCAAAAAAAAAAAGTCGACCCCAGTTGGAACAGTAGCTTTCTTATAATTTACAGACTTGTAGTACTTAATATATAATGCAATAATCTAGCCTGTGCCATTTGTCATGTAGACTAGACCACAGATTATAGCTTAGGGCATTGCATCTGTGTGCATATCTGGCAGGAAATGGTCTAAAAGCCTCAGCAGCTGAGCGTGATGTCTCGGCCTAGTTGGAAATTTTAACCTTTACTACAGAGGTCATAGCCGGCCCGGGTAGTGACAGCCAAAAAACTGCTCTGCATATGACTGATATGTATGGAGCACGCAGGCTGCCTGATGTCTGCTGCAATCTCCATGGCTGGTTAGCGACTAGTCTTAATTTTATGTGACAATTTTGTGTAGGAAAAAGGCTGAATGGAGCGTATTGACGTCCCACTGGGTGCAGCTCCTGTTGTTTTGACAAATTCGCCTCAGCATTTATCAATCAGCCCTTTACAATGGCGGGGCGCATTGAATATCTAATTCAGGCATTCTAGCCGGGACTAATAGTGCAAGATAGCATGTTATTCAATTTGCACTTGTTAGAGATGTCCTACTGACACTGGGCAATTTGCTTTCTCACTTCGTAAATGAAAAAAAAAAAAAAAAAGAAATTTGCCGCGTCTCAATGGCTTACATGAGTTACAAGCAAAAATTTTAATTAGCATGTCATTATAGAAATAATTTATCGCTCCCGCGTAGTCGCGCAAGATTGCAGATGCCGGATTTTGCTACATCTAGTCAATGAGCAATGAGAGTATTAATAGACTGGTAGTAAAAAAAAAAAATATACAACTGAGAAAAACTGTATGGATGTAAATGACACGGATGCAATTTTTTTGGAAACTTAGGATATTGATAAGAGAAAAAATTACAAGGGAGGGGTCAGTAGAGGGGATGAAACGTCGCAGCTGACAATGGCTGGCGAGGAAAATGTATGGTAAATAAAGCACAAGTTTGGGTGTAAATTCAATGTGACCTCAATTCTGTAAATAAATTAAACTTAATAAGCAAAAGAAATAGAATAAAAATAAATAAATAAATTAAATATTTCTTTATATTTTCATACTATGTATAGGATTAGAGATGAGCGAAGTTTTGGAAAATTCGATTTGGCTGCTTTATTGAATTTTACAAAAAAATTTGCTTCATGACAAATTACTTCGTCACAAACCGAATTTTTTTCTAAGTAGCGGGCGCGATGGCAGCGAACCGTGATAGTGGCGCGGCAGCCGGTAAATGTAGGAGGTAAGTGGTAAGTATGATTTCTTTTTTTTTTTTTACAATATTTCATGTTAATTAGCTACCATGAAGCACAAGGAAATTCGGCTTCGCGACAAATTGAATTTATACTGAAATTCGGATCAAATTCCACTTCGTTGGATATGATTCGTTCATCTCTGTATAGGATACAATCGTATATTTTTAATGCACCAAAAACACTTTACTTGTAAAGCGATTGTGTCATCAGAAAGTGACCTATTGTTTAAATCACTCTTTGATGTTCAGCAGATTTCTTTTAGAATTTGATGATTCTTGTTTAAATTTTCCAAGTCACTTTATACACAGTATATATAGATATATACTGTATATATAATCAATATTCACACTAGGTCTTCTAATATGTTGAATCATCCCGTTCTGTTCAGATACTTTTCAGTTGCCATCTCATTATCTTCAAAGGTACGATTACAATGACAGATATTGCCTCTATATAGATATACACATACACTAGATAGACACAGAATCCATCTTTCACAATAGGAGATATGACAGCTTATCAGCTCCCTCCCGACCTCTGCATAGGTCACAGAGCATGTCTACTGTGAAAATTTCATGATCTTAGTTTTTTTTTTTAAAGGGTTTCTGTCATCAGATTTTAGCATTGCAAACCGAGTGTCATTTGCAATGCGCAAATGACACCTGATGACAGATCTGTTAATGTTATAGTTTTCTGTAGCGCAGTTTTTGAGAAAATAGCGTTTTTAAAATATGTAATATGTTAACCCTGCACCTAGTAGCGGCGTAATTCTTCCTCTTACCCCTCCTCCGTTGCGGTGATTGACAGGGCCAGGCAGCCAGCTCTTTCGGCTCCCGGCCCTGTCCGAGTGCGAAATCCTGCACCTGCGCATCGCGATCCACAATCCGCGCATGCGCGTTGAGAGCCACCCGGATCCCGGCTTCCTCAATGCACCCGCATTGCAGATCGCAATGCGCAGGCGCGGGATTTCGGACTCGGACAGCATTTTCAGCAACAGGGGGGTCACAGCACTCATCCAAATTAAGGCACTACCAGGGTGCACGTCTGTGAATAGTGCCTGCTTCACCTCAGGATCACACTGTAATTGTATATACAGAACAGACAGCACTCCAATTACTTTAGTTATGAAGGTGAGTATTTATTTTCATTTTCAGCCGTGCATTTATGCACAAAACATGGCAACGTTTCAGGCATATATTGCCCTTCCTCAGGCTAGTTAGCATGTGGAGGCAGCGTGTGGCTCGGCCGTGTCTTACCAAGATAAGCAGTCACCACCTAATATCCAAGCGCCACTCAAGTGCCGCCAATGTGATGATTTACTGAAGTCTGTGATGATCAGATTATAATATATCCCTGTTCTTTAACTGAAATCGGTCACCCACCCACACCTGATTGTCATCCTATGGATTGAAAACACCTGAATCTAATTTTACCTTCAAATTATCTGCTAATCCTAAAGATTCACATAGTTTTGCCCCTCACTGACGTGATATTGTATCATTTTTCTCAATAAATAAAAGACCAGGTCTAATATTTTTTACTCATTTGTTTGATTTAGTTATCTTCATCTACTTTTAGGACTTGTGTAAAAATATGATGTTGTTTAAGTCACATTTATGCAGAAATATAAAAAATTCTGAATGGCTCACAAGTTTTCAAGCACCTCTGTAGGTGTACTCCAGGAAGCTCATCTAATGGCACAGAATTAGTTTTTGTAATTCAACAAT
The DNA here is from genome assembly GCA_900303285.1 of Rhinella marina. Taxonomy (NCBI): domain Eukaryota; kingdom Metazoa; phylum Chordata; class Amphibia; order Anura; family Bufonidae; genus Rhinella; species Rhinella marina. The sequence goes on along the minus strand of ONZH01021176.1, from coordinate 3,221 downwards.
GTTTTACTGTTTTGCAGGTTAGACCCTAGGCGGCACTAGAGAGATGACTGGTTTATGAGATTCCCTAAGGTGATGTGGCAGTGTAGGGACTACTATTTTTATCATTTACTAGTAGAATAACCTGGTTTCGCACCGGTATATTTTCACTATTTCATTAAATTTTTTTGTGTGGAGTCAAAAGATATCCACAGTGTCCACAATAACAATGACCTTCAGAGTGCCCACCCCCTTAACAGTGACCTTCACAGACCTCTCCCCTTAATAGTGACCTCCACAGCAACCTGCCTCCTTAACAGTGACCTCCACAGCATCTTGCCCCCTTAACATTGACCTCCACAGTGGCCCACCCCCTTAACATTGACCTGCACAGCATCCTATCCCCTTGACAGTGATCTCCACAGCACCACGGCCCCTTACCAGTAACCTAAAACCGTGAAGAAAAATGGCTGAGTTGTCATATATAACTGGCACTAAGTAGGGGGTGATCATCTATTGGGGACACCAAGGAGGGAGAGCATGATATATAACTGCCATGTGCCCTTAACATTGACCTCTACAGCAGCTTGCCCGCTTAACAGTGACCTGCACAGCACCCCACCCCATTAACAGTAACCTATCAATAGGTTGTTATAGAAACTTGGTTAAATCTGTGTATATGTCAAGACTGAAAGACTTGTGAGTTTCTATTAGCCAATAAGAGTCATGTGACTGTGTGTATGGCAGTTAGGATATGAAAACAAAACAATAGCTGATCTCAGGGACACCAGCTACAAAAACACTGTGGAGCCTCATTTAAAAGTCTCAACACAGCAATCCAAAAGTACAAAGCTCCCTGGGAAACAGTAATATGCAAAATAACCGTGGAGCCCCAGTTATAGGTCAACAACACAGTGAAAGCCAGATATCCCTCAAAGGAAGGAAAACCAAGCAAAGGGGTGTCCCCATTACAAAGATCACCAAATTGATGAGGGGCAATACCCTGAAACAGCTGTCTGTGGATGGATAACTGGTTTAGGTCTTTCCCGTCACATCCTTAAAGCTTGTAAAAGAGCGGGATCTTGACATAGGGGCCACTTAATATGGTGGATTTGGTGATCTCTGTAATGGGGACACCCCTTTGCTTGGTTTTCCTTCCTTTGGGCGATATCTGGCTTTCACTGTGTTGTAATTAGGAGATGAGAGCTTCTATTGGCCAATACATTTTCTGGGAATATCTCAGGAATGGTATATGCTAGAAAGCTAAGACCTTTAGGAAAAACTTCCCTCCCAGACACTTAATGTAACAATGTGCCAAATTTGCTGCAGATTGGTCCAGTCGTTAGGCAGTGCATAAAGAACAGATAGACAACAGACAGAAATTCATTTCTGTATATGTAAGAGATTAACACTAGTGATGAGCGAGCCGAAGCGGGAAGATTCGGGATTCGCTCGAATATTGCCCGCTTCGGCTTGGCTCGGCATCACGAGGCAGCGCGGACTCGTGACTATCCGTGCGTCACTGCCCACGTGAAATGCCCGTTTTTTTCAGCCAATCAGCAGCAAAGGTAAGCCTGTGGGAACGCCTGCTGTGATGTAACAGCCCCTATGTCTCCCCAGCACTGATTGGCTGGCAGTAGGGATGAGCGAACTTTTGAAAAGTTCGGTTCGCTTCGCTTCGGCGAACTTTCTTGAATTTCGGATTCGTACGAACCGAACCTAAAACGAACCTTGCTATAACAGCTGAATAATTGCTTCTACAATAATGGGAGTCAGATAGGGTATAGTTTCGTTTACTTGCAGTTGCTATTACAATGAAAAAATTGAAAAAATCTAAGTGACTTCAACAATGGCGACGCAAAATATACGCATATTAGAGAATTTACACTAATGCGTACGCTAATGCGAACATTCCCGCACAAATAACGAACATACAGTGTATTGTTGTCAAATGTGCTCTACTTAACTGAATATGTATGCATTAGCATACGCATACACTGCGTCTGCGAACATTCCTACTCAAGTAACGAACATACAGTGTAGCGTTGTCAAAGGTACGCTACTTAACTGAATATGTACGCATTAGAGTCATGAACAGGATGAGTCTGAAGTGCCTGTACCGTTAAGGCCACAGCTCAACCATCCCTAAAACAGACTTTAAACTAATAGCCTTTTATCTACAAGGCCAAAGAATTAGTCAGAAAACCTGACAGATGTCTACTGAAAAATGACTTTGACACAGTTGCTGCGGTGCAGACGGCGCAAAACGCTGCGCGCCAGCACCAGAAGAGTTAACAACGCCATTTTCTCACTAGTGACGCAGCTTCTTCATGCTGAAGCAAAGAAACTGTCCCCTCAAGAGCGTAAAAACCATGGCACGGCCCCCTGTAGCGCGGGAAAATCTAATCCAGCCAGCCAGGAACTTGCTGGGGGGAGCATTGAGAGCAAACACTCCACCCCCTTAGCTCCTCCTTCATCTCCGGTGTATGCGAAGAAAGAGAGAGACAACAACATGGCGTCCCGTCAGCGCAGCCCTAGTTGGGGGATATGGTCTGGGGCACCGACCCATATGAGCCTACACCTAGACCAGCGGAGGTTCGCCTGGACCAACTTATCCGCAAGGCACAGCTGGTGCCGAACCCCGAAGTGCCTCATCTAACGGTGATAGCAGCCGGAGATCCTGCAAGCGAGGCCGCACACGTGGTCCCGAAGATGGACGTAACCAGCGGTGCACTCAGGAAGCCACCATACGTCCGGGCCAAAGTCCGAGTCGAGATGGCCGGGCCTGCGGAGGAAGTCCACAACCGAGTGGCCGGAGTCCCCACCTCGCCTAAGCCCCAACATAACGACCTCCGTCAGAACCCCATCGTTCCTGCTGTGATAACTAAAAATGTTACTACCCTGTGGGACTATAAAAGGGTTGTAGAAGAGTGGGTGGTCGAGGTGCTGGAACATCCCCGGCGTGGTGACCCGACTCTCGAAAGGCGCACCGGGACTGTGCTTTGGTTCAGCGTGGACCGTGGCATGGGGTTCATCACACACGAGGAGTCCGCTGAGGAGCTGTACATTAATCGTTGCTCCGTGAAGAGGCCGTACCTCTCTCCAGCACGACACAACCTCCATGCGGGCGACTTCGTAGAATTCACGCCTATGAAGAGCCTACAAGGCCCCTTTTGCCACCGGGGTGAAGGTCATCACCAGACCACCGATGCCAGAGGCACCTCAAGAGGAATGGGAAGATCACT
>ONZH01021175.1:0-35020 GCA_900303285.1 Rhinella marina | reverse complement strand
CTCTCTCTGTCCCTACTCCAGCAGCTATCCCTGAATACGGCAGCCGTTCTCTGTAAAGTGTATCTTGTAGTAAAGCTATCACTGTAGTGCACTATAGTAGCCCTGATAAGGGCTTTTAATCACGCTCCTGCCTGTCCAACTGCTAAAACCTGTCTGTCCCTTCTCCAGCCTCTGTCCCTGACTAAGTTCACGCAGCATATGCGTACGAGCAGGAAGAGCTGAGTTTTTAATATTCGAGGTCACATGGTTTTTCCAGCCAATCCATGTAGACGCTGTTTTCGCGCTGCCAGCGTGCTCAGCGTGCCTGTCATACCCCCCCTGCATGTTGATTGGTGGAAAAAGAGCGCCAGGGAAGGTGGGAGGGGAAACGAATTCTAAGTGCGCCATCGCCGTTATACTCGATTGAAATCGAGTATGCCGAATAGCGTAGTATTCGATCGAATACCGGCTCGATCGAACACTACTTGCTCATCTCTAGCGGTAACGCTACACAAGTGCTGCAGAGAGGCGACTGCCGTTTCGCGCGAGATGCACTTCCTCTGGCCTCTCCAGAGGAAGACTTTTCGTGGACTTTTCGGGTGAGTGCCATCTTCATTTCTTCTCAAAAGATATGGATCCATTATAGCATCGATAGCCTGCTATTGTCCATCCTATACCTCTGTTTTCTTGGTTGTTTGGGCGAGCATTGTCCTGCTGAAAAATACTATTTGATAGTCCTGCCATGAGATCCAACATATGTGACCAGAGGATGTCCTACACATATTGCTGAGCTCTGTCTGTCCCTTGTATCACCACAATGGGTTATTGACTGTTGTATGATATGGCTCTCCAGATCACCAGCAGTTGGGGCAACGTGTCAGCCCCTAGCAAAGGCAGAATTGAAGCGCTCACCATGAGGCCTCTATACCAACCATCATGTGATCCCAAAGACAACCTAGAATCATCACTAAAGAAGATACGGTTCCAGTTTCTGGCATTCCAAGTTTCTTGTTCACACCACTGCAGACAAAGACAGTGGTGGCTGTCTGTCAATAGCAAGACATACAATGGGTATTGTGACACCAATTTTCCTTCTGATAAGTGCCTGGTAATTGTCCAGGCACAGACTGGGTTCCACCAGACTGTGGATAATAAAACTGTGGGAACTACGATGGTCGGTGGTCTGCCTGGGCCATCCGGAGCTTGTTTGTTGTGTGTGCATACCCTCATGTAACCACTGCTCCCAACACCTTATAACAGCTAGGTCAGAATGGTCTAGATGATGGCCAATTTGTCAAAACATCCATCCTGCTTCTCTCAAACAAATGATGATCAAAGTCAGTCAACTGGGCAAAATGTCTTTAAGTGCCTTATAGAAGCATGTACACTACCCAAAAGCAGCCTCTAAGAGCTTTTTTTCAGGACAGCAAGGGAAGCTATTTTATTTCCTCATGTGGCAAGACCCATTGTCTAATCAGACCACACCTGTAATCAGTTACATATCTGCCTGAGACATAACTGCATGGCAAGGATTGCAGCAATCCGACATTTGTGAGTGCGTAACTTCATTACATTAACACATATAAAGTTTCATTTGATTCCAACAACTCCTTGATGCATTATTTGTATTAATAATAATTTACTTATAATAAAAGGCTCTGTATGTACCTATCAGACTGTAGGTGTCTTATACACCGGTGGTTGCTTAGACCAAGTTCAAACTTCAGTCAAGTGGTCAGTTATTTCCATCAGTTATTGTGAGCCACAACCAGTAGTGAAGCCTGCAGAGATCAAAGATTTGCACTTTTTATGTGTTTTTGACCTGTACCTGGTTTTGACTCACAATAACTGATCGAAATAACTGATCAAATAACTGAAGTGTGAACTCTGCCTTAGTTGGCCACTAAAAGCATAAAGAAACAATTTATATGTGTGCCCACTATCCCAGACAGAGATATAATTTCCTTGTTGTGTGGAGAGGCACTGAAAAAAGAGCCTTCCAACTTGCTTGAGTCAGGGTTTTTTGGTTGCTTTTAGCCCTACTTCATAACGCATTGCTCCTGATTGAAGCAAACTGAGCTGATCATTGCCAATGAGTTCCTACAGTAAGTTTAATAATATTGTGTCGCCGAGCATAATGAGCTCAGAAAAACATTAATTGTTAACAAAGACTACTTAATAAAAACAAAAGAAAAATATTTGGGATAGAGTTACATTGACTATAATACATATCTAGAAACTGATCCAAGAATTGCCATACTGGGACGGTTTTCAGTTACTGATCTTGAATAAAATAATTATTTGAAATAAGTTGCTGTAACTCTTCAACTATGAATCCAGAAAATAACCATAATTTCAGATTTTTAGTCCCTTCTAAATTATAGATTTAGTACAAAAGACCTATTATAGTGCAACAGGTTTAGAGACTGCTATTTCCATAGTCTTTTGTCCCATCAGATGCATTTCTTGCTGACAAAACTGTGTGTGCAACCTCAGTACCTCTGACTTGCGAAATACAAGCGTAAAAGCATAATATTTCTGTTGGGTTGAAAGTTATATAATAAAATAATAATAATTCTAAAGGAAAACGGGGAAGGGAATATTTAACTATGGACAACCAAGGGCCATATCAGTGAGATCCCTCTAATACGCTGTCTCCACACAGTGTCTTCAGCTATCCAACACAGCAATGAAAATCTTGTGCCCATTATCTTTTGTCACATGCATACATTAGTGGTAAGGAATATTAGCATTTCTTTATTCCATGGTCCCCATCTATATCAGAATGGATCCATGCAGACAACGCTCACACAAATAGTAGTTGGCACTGTTCAAGCCAGTTAAAATTTTTGCAAATACAATACATGGTGATTTGGATCCCCTGTAAAGTGAGTCTCCCCCTTTTTACAACATTCTTTTTAAGTTTAACATTCTTTGTTGGTTAATACATCTTTATAAAAGTAAGAGGCGATGTCCAACCGTAAAGTAATTGTCACGACAGGGAAACAAGGGATAGTGTGCCCTGTCTGAACCCCACCTCTTTCCCTGCCTACTTACAGTAGATGCCCTAGGCGACAAAACCGTAACTTGGAGACGGTCCCTATGCTGAGTACGTGCACAGGGTAGGGAAGGGAACACAGGGAAAGACAAACACAGACAGAAACAAACACAATAGCAGAATCGTCAGCAAGCCAAGTCAAGAACAGGAGGTCACATCAAATACCGAGGGGAATCACAAAAGCGTAGTCTAAGTCCAAAGCCAAAATCCAATATACCAATAATCCAAAAGCAAGGTCCAACACACAGCACTGATCTCAGAAGACTAATCACAGGCATCTGAGTGAGGCAGTTGCCATCTTTAAATAGCCCGCCCAGGATCATGTGATGTGGCCAGCATCACATGACCTGAGGCGGAGCAAGCTGTCCAAACAATATGTAAAGTAGCCATGTGGTGTGATCAGCACCACATGGCTAAACCCAAACAGAGAATTAACTCATGAAGTGCTGGCTGACAAGACCAGCACTTCAATTCCCTATTGCTCGTCTCTAGGGGGGCGGAGAGGTCCGGCGACGTCGTGCAGAGGGAGCGCGACGCCGACCTCGCGTGACAGTACCCCCCCCTTCACGAGGGGCCACCGGACCCTTACCAGCGGGAGCAGGCTTATCGGGATGCTGCAGATGGAACTTTCGGATGAGCGAGTCTGCATGCATCCTGGTCAACGGTACCCAAGACCTGTCCTCAGGACCGAACCCCTTCCAATGTACGAGGTACTGGAAGGAATTCCGGACCCTTCTCACATCCACAATTCTGGCAATCTCATGCTCCATTTGTCCTGCTACCTCAACCGGAGGCGGAGACTGTTCCTCAGGACCAACGGGAGCAACATAACGTTTGAGCAAAGACACATGAAAAACATTATGAACACGAAGGGAGTCGGGTAAACATAACCTAAAAGAAACCGGATTGATCACCTTGGTGATCCTGTAAGGACCAATGAAGCGAGGTGCAAACTTATAGGATGGTACCCTCATGTTGAGATTTTTAGTCGATAACCATACCTTATCCCCAACCTTAAAATTCACACCCTTAGAACGTTTTCTATCAGCCTTAGCTTTTTGAACTCCTTGGGCCTTTTCCAGGTTCGACTGAACCTGTGCCCAAACTGTGCACAGTTCTTGAGAAAAATCATTGACCTCTGGGACAACCGACGCAGATGGGGAAAAGGAGCTAAAGCGTGGATGAAAACCCATATTGCAGAAAAACGGCGACATCCCAGAGGATGAATTAACACGATTATTAATTGCAAATTCAGCCAGAGACAGGAATCTGGCCCACACATGTTGGTTATCAGAAACATAACATCTGAGATATTGCTCAACGGATTGGTTAAGACGTTCAGTCTGACCATTGGTCTCCGGATGAAAGGCTGATGAAAAGGACAAAGAGATACCAATCTTATTACAGAACGCCCTCCAGAACCTAGACACAAACTGTACTCCCCTATCAGAAACGATATTCTCAGGAACACCATGTAGTTTGACAATATTATCAATGAACACGGACGCCAAGACCTTCGCAGAGGGTAATTTACACAAAGGAATAAAATGACACATTTTGCTGAATCTGTCAACCACCACAAATATCACGGTTTTACCCTCAGAGCACGGCAAGTCCGTGATAAAGTCCATGGACAGATGTGACCAAGGTCTACTAGGTATGGGTAAAGGATGTAACTCACCCATAGGTCGTGTCTTGGAATTCTTGGACCTGGCACAAGTGTTACACGCAGTTACAAAAGCCTGAACATCTCTGGAGATTGACGGCCACCAATACTGCCTAGAGACCAACTCCTTGGTGGCATTGATGCCAGGATGTCCACACAAAACAGAATTATGGCACTCACCCAGCAGTCGCAACCGCAAATGAGCCGGCACAAACAATTTGTCATTGGGGGTACCAATGGGAGCAAGATGTTGTCCTGCCGAGATTTCAGAAGCGAGGTCAGATGAGGTAGCGGCCACGATGATATCAGCTGGCAGGATGGGCTCAGGAGGGACGTCAGGAGGCTGATACGCCTGGAAACTTCGGGATAAGGCATCGGCCTTAACGTTCTTGCTCCCGGGTCTGAAGGTAACACAAAAATCAAAACGAGTAAAGAACAAAGCCCACCTCGCCTGTCTAGGATTCAATCGCTTAGCCGATTCTAGAAACATTAAATTCTTATGATCCGTGAGGACCGTAATGCGGTGAAATGCCCCTTCTAAAAAATGACGCCATTCCTCAAATGCCCACTTGATTGCAAGTAACTCCCTATTCCCAATATCATAATTCCTCTCGGCAGGAGAGAACTTGCGGGAGAAGAAGGCGCATGGCATAAGATTAGTTAAGGTGGAAGACCCCTGGGACAGTACAGCCCCCACACCATCCTCAGACGCATCCACCTCAACTACAAAAGGCTTACTTTGATCAGGCTGGACCAACACAGGAGCATTAATAAAACACTGCTTTAACCTTTCAAAGGCCTCAATTGCTGCAGGGGGCCAATTGACCAGATCAGCCCCCTTGCGAGTCAAATCCGTAATGGGTTTGGCTACCACTGAAAAATTTTTGACAAATTTACGATAAAAATTAGCAAACCCCAGAAATCGCTGGAGCGCCTTCAAAGAGGAAGGTCGCACCCAATCCACAATGGCCTGTACTTTAACTGGGTCCATTTTGAAAGAAAAAGGGGTGAGAATGTATCCCAAAAAGGCCACTTCCTGAACACCAAAGGTACACTTTTCCCCTTTAACAAACAACTTGTTTTCACGCAACACCTCCAGCACTTGCCTGGTGTGAGATACGTGACTCTCCCAGTCTGCAGAAAAAATCAGGATGTCATCAATATAGACAATTACAAATTTCCCAATAAATGGTCTAAAAATGTCATTGACAAAGTTTTGGAAAATTGCCGGAGCGTTACTTAACCCAAAAGGCATTACCAAGTACTCATAATGACCCTCCGGGGTATTAAACGCAGTTTTCCATTCGTCCCCCTCACGAATCCTGATTAGGTTGTATGCCCCCTTCAAATCCAGCTTGGTGAACCAACAGGCCCCCTGGACCTGATTCAGCAAGTCAGGAATAAGGGGCAACGGGTATCTGTTTTTAACAGTGATTTTATTGAGCTCCCTGTAATCGATACAGGGCCTCAATCCTCCATCCTTTTTACCAACAAAGAAAAAACCTGCCCCCATGGGAGAAACTGAAGGCCGGATGTGACCCTTGGCCAGACTCTCTTTGAGATAATCCCTCATGGACTGACGTTCAGGAGTAGAGAGATTATAAATGCGACCTTTGGGATATTTGGATCCCTCAATAAGGTCGATGGCGCAATCATATTGCCGGTGAGGAGGGAGGAACTCAGTCTCGGACATGGAAAACACGTCCGAAAAATCGCCAATATACTTGGGCAAGGAAAGAGACTCAGTGGTACCTCCCAACTGCAATACTGATCTACAACATTTGTCACAATTCATTCCCCATTTTTCCAATTCACCTACCGACCAGTTGATCACAGGGTTGTGGTCCTGTAACCAAGGCAGACCTAAAACAAGGTCGGCAGGTAAATCCTTTAATACAAGGAAGGAGCAAGTCTCAGTATGGGTAATTCCTACAGTTAATACAACCTCAGGAGTACAAAACTCCACTCTCCCATTATTCAATGGAGTGGAATCCAGTGCGATAATTTGAATTACCTCCCTTAAAGGAATTATAGGCACACCCACAGATTGCACAAAATCATAATCAATAAAATTAGCAGCAGAACCTGAATCCACAAATGCTTCACCGGATCTCTTGAGTTGGTTATAAGAAATGGAAATAGGTAACAAGATTTTCTTTCTTACCACCGCAGGGGGTACCTTACTTCCAGGAACAGACCTTTTTGAGAGCAGAAGTCTCGGACACTGCTGGAGCCAGTGGTTCATCTCACCGCAGTAAAAACAGGCCCCTCTCAGGCGTCTCTGATCCCTCATAGTAACTCCCAACTGCATAGGCTCCTCCTGGACCTTGATAGGAGACGGGCTCTGAAGAGGAACTTCGGACAACACGGCAACTTGAGGGGCAACAGAACGTTCCTTTTGTCTCTCCCTAAACCGTCGGTCAAGTTTGATAACTAAGGTCATAGTCGCCTCTAAGGTGTCAGGAGTAGGATAACTAACTAGTAAATCCTTCAGATGGTCAGACAGTCCCACCCTAAACTGGCTTCTCAAAGCAGGGTCATTCCATTTAGAGGACACACACCATTTTCTGAACTCAGCACAGTAATCCTCAACTGGACGGTTACCCTGCCGAATGTCTCTGAGCTGAGTTTCAGCTACAGCGGCCAAGTCAGGTTCTTCATATAAAAGACCTAGGGCCCGGAAAAAAGCCTCCACAGACAATAGACAAGGGGAGTCAGGTGGCAATGAGAAAGCCCACTCCTGCGGATCACCTTGCAGCAAGGAAATAATTATTCCTACCCGCTGCTGCTCAGAACCCGAGGAGTGTGAGCGTAAACGGAAATATAATTTACAACTTTCCTTAAAGGAACGGAAAGTCCTTCGGTCCCCAGAAAACCGATCGGGCAATTTTACATGGGGTTCAATATTGGGGTTTGGCATGGAGGGAACGACTGCGGGTGCAGTCCGCAGCTGCTCCTGATGTTGGAGTCTCCCGGCCAAATCCTGGATCATCTGAGCCATGTTACTCATCTGGTCCGTGAGTACTCGCAACGGCTCCATTAGGTATGGCCTGTGATTCTGTCACGACAGGGAAACAAGGGATAGTGTGCCCTGTCTGAACCCCACCTCTTTCCCTGCCTACTTACAGTAGATGCCCTAGGCGACAAAACCGTAACTTGGAGACGGTCCCTATGCTGAGTACGTGCACAGGGTAGGGAAGGGAACACAGGGAAAGACGAACACAGACAGAAACAAACACAATAGCAGAATCGTCAGCAAGCCAAGTCAAGAACAGGAGGTCACGTCAAATACCGAGGGGAATCACAAAAGCGTAGTCTAAGTCCAAAGCCAAAATCCAATATACCAATAATCCAAAAGCAAGGTCCAACACACAGCACTGATCTCAGAAGACTAATCACAGGCATCTGAGTGAGGCAGTTGCCATCTTTAAATAGCCCGCCCAGGATCATGTGATGTGGCCAGCATCACATGACCTGAGGCGGAGCAAGCTGTCCAAACAATATGTAAAGTAGCCATGTGGTGTGATCAGCACCACATGGCTAAACCCAAACAGAGAATTAACTCATGAAGTGCTGGCTGACAAGACCAGCACTTCAATTCCCTATTGCTCGTCTCTAGGGGGGCAGAGAGGTCCGGCGACGTCGTGCAGAGGGAGCGCGACGCCGACCTCGCGTGACAGTAATAAAACTAGAAGCAGAAAATGCTCCCAAAATAATCCCCCCAAAAAAACAGTACCAATACTTACGTGCTGCCAGTAAGCTTGTCACATGACTGCTCAGGTGAAAGATTGACTGCAGCTGTCCCATGTCAGTACAGCACTGCCATTGTCATCAGATGGGGACCACCAAAACATCAGCACTGGACAGTTGGGATTTAAAGGGGTTAACCAAACCTGGAAGTCCCACCCACAATGCCCAGTCCCCTCATACAGAAAATACTTACGGTGACCTGACCAGAGCAGTTCAGCGGTGCGTCAACAGATGTTGTGAATAACACGCCATGGAGGGATCTTAAAGGACATCGGGGCGTCGGGGACCATGTAAGTATTCTGTGTATGAGGGACCCAGGCATCGTGGGTTGGTTTTTCAGGTTTGGATAACTCCTTTAACCCTTTCAAAGACTAGGGATGAGCGAACCCATGGAAGTTCGGGTTCGCCGGGTTCGGCCGAACTTCACCCTGAACTTGACCCGAACTTCACCCTGAACTTGACCCGAACTTCACCCTGAACCTGGACATTAAAGTCAATGGGGACCCGAACTTCACTTTATTATTTTCCATTATAGCATCGTTATAACGGAAAATAATAGTATTCTTAAGATGGAATGCTAAATATAATGGCCATTAAGGGGTTAAAAATAATTTAAAAAAAAACTCACCTCACCAACTTTATCGTGCAGCTGGTAAATTCTTCTTTCTTCTTTCTGCAGGACCTGCAAAAGGACCTGCGATGACGTCACTGCGCTCACCACATGGTAAGTAGGTCCTGCTGAATGAAGATAGAAGAGGATACCAGCTGCGCGATCAAGTAGATGAGGTGAGTTTTTAAAAATTATTCTTAACCCCTGAATGGCCATTTTATTTAGCATTCTATCTTATGAATGCTATTATTTTCCGTTATAACCATGTGAAAAAGTCAGAGTACGGGTACCCGAACCCACAGAGTTCCGTATGAACATTAAGAACAGGTATCTCCCATGAAAAAAATGTGTATGGATTAAAAGATGAGGAAGAGATATGTATTAATGTGTGAAAACAATGGATTCCAGGTTTTTGCCTCTTTTTTTCCTCTTTTCTTTCTCACTTCCTCTGTCATAGGAACATCTTATTATACATCAATGATGTCTACATAAAATGTGTCCTTATCACAGAAGAAAGTTGATAGTGTGGATGAGTGGGGGGAGGTTAAAAAAGTTTTTACCTATTTTTTATTTCATTTTTTATTTTTATTTGTTTTTATTATATAACTTTAGTCATACTTTTTTGTTTAACAGTGTATATATTTATTCTTTAATATTCTGTGCTTGGAAGAAGCTGGGATAACAGGGGTTATGTTATTTTAGCCTTCCTCTACTAGGCGCAAGTGGGGTTGTCTGAGTTATATAAAATAAATAAAGCACTGTAAATCTAATGGCCAGCAATATATACATAAGCTAAGCAAGTTTTAAGCAAAAAAATGATATTTACTCATCTAGCTAGTTCTGTTCTGGCCCCTTTGTTTACATTCAGTTGCAGAGCTGTGGGGGCATGTAACAACAAGAGTGTCAAATAAGACTGCCTTTACCCTCCACTTGCTCTGCAAAAGTAGTGAATAAAATTGCTGCCCTGTCTGCAGTCTGACTGCTGGTATACTCATGCTGTATGTTTAAGGGTACAAGTCCCAGCCGTACAATACAATGACATTGCTTATGCACACTGGATTTTCCCCCTACCTGTTCTTGTTAAATGCTCTGCAGACACTTCTTCACAGCCAGCAGAAGAGTACAGAGAAGAGGACTCCTCCAGTTTGTCAGCTTGGAGTTAGCAGGGTGAGGAGGGAAGGAAGATCCTGTGCACAGCATTTGTATCTTCAGTGCCTGGAGAGGAGGAAACCCTGCAGCTGCTCAGTACCTGAGGCAGAGCCTCCAACCCCGAGTCTATGCTGCTTACGGTAGAAGGGGTTAAACTTTGATGAAGAATCCAATGGGAGGGGAGACACAGGGCAGACAGCTCAGCCAGCAGATCAGGCATGCAGGGGGTGTGGCCAGAAGATGTCAGGGGGCGTGGCTTGTTGCTCCAACCAGCACTGACTTCACAGTGTCTTTCTGTGCACAGAGGCAGTTGTGCTCCTCCTGTTCCCTCGGGCTTGTGCACGCAACATCATCAGGGAAAGAAGATGACATCACAGGTCATGCGACGTTCAGCTAACTAGGAGAACAGGACCACTGGAGATTAAGTAAATGAAATGAAAATTCCTTACATTTGCTTAGATAGAAACATACAAAGAACATAAAAAAATAACTTGGACAACCCCTTTAATACTAGATTATGCAGTAAAAATACAAAATGGCATATATGCCCTGTCATATAATTTTAGATCAAAACTTATCAGCTAATTTAGGACAATGCATGTGGAATAATGATTCTGATACCTAACTGTAAGCAAAAGAATAAAAATGGTCAGTTTGTCAGATATTTTAACCCATTCATTACTGATGCATGATAACCACATACAAATAATCGATATCTGTGCGGTCATGTGTCTGACACCAATTGTAGTGGAAGAGATTCTGTGAGATTCAGTATTTTCACTAGCGAAAGGAAAAGGGGGGCCAGTTTGATTTTGGTTATAAGGCCAGGGGTTGTAGCTATAACCAGTGCAGAGGTAGCTGTAGTGCCCAGCTTTGATGCCTGAGGGGGAATGAAAAGGTAGTCCAGACACTAGTCGTATAAGGGACATAATGGGCATCCTAGAGTTGCTTGAGTTGTTTTCCAAAGTATAAAACATACCCCCAATGCCTGGGCCCCTCATATAGATACTTACCCCATTCCCTGGCACCCGCATTGCTCCTGATCCCCACACGGCCACCACTGCATCTTCCTGATGCACAGATCAAAACATCTGGTGATGGGGGGGGGGGGGTGCAACCAATAGCAGGCTGTGACGGAGACGAGCCTACCTAGCATCACAAGTGACGCTAGGGAGGCTCATCCCCATCACGGCCTACTATTAAATACTCCTCCTGGCAGTGCCGGCTCCGTGGATCAGGAGCAACGTGGGTGCCAGAGAGTGGGGTAAGTATAACCTATATGAGGGGCCCAGGCATTGGAGGGAATGTTTTATACTTTGGATAACCCCTTTAAATACAATATGTTACACGAACAGCAAGAAATATCAACACAATGCATTAAACAATCTTTTACTATTACCCGGATTGTACAAAGTTTTAAAAGTAAATCAGGGGATGTCAGGTAGTTACCATAATGTGTTTAGAATTGTACATCTACAATATTTACAGTGAAATGGTTTTTAACAGAAAATGCAATAAAAATATTTAACTATGGATACTATTTTAATGAAAAAAATGCATTAACATACCAGTTGTAAAATAAATGTGGGCTTTCATTATACACATCTTGGTTATTATGGTATCTAATGGATTTTCACTTGAGTATACTTAGTATCCATGGCTAAGAAGAAATCTTTTCAGTGCAACTTGACATTATTCACCAAGGTTACATTTGCTGGTTACAACTTGAGCTTTATTTGTCCATATTTGGGAAGGCTGCATGCTACTTAAGCAAGGGCTGAGAGTAAGAAAGTATGATTAAGCATAGTATAACACTGTCAAGATTTTATTTGATTTTTTTCCCCAGGTTTATGTCATTTAAGTGTCAAGTTTTAATATATGCAAATGAGCCTCTAGGAGCAATGGGGGTGTTGCCATTACTCCTAGAGGCTCTGATCTCTCTGCAACGTCCTCTCCATGCTGATTGCCTGGTCCTGTCATTCAAAGTGGAGAGGGAGCAGTAGTTGCAGAGAGAGAAGAGCCTCTAGGTGTAATGGCAACGCCCACGTTGCTCCTAGAGGCTTATTTGCATGTATTATATATACATATTTTTTTTCAGCAATGCTGACACATAGAAACATGAGACCAAGACCTCATGCACACGGCCACTGTGCAGCCATTCTGTGCATTGGAGACAGCAATTTGCAGTCACCGATGCATGGGCAACTTTCGTGCAGCTACCACGACAAATCCAGACCCAATCAACTTGAATGGGTCTGTCATCCATCCGCACCACAAAAAAATAGAACATGTTCTATTTTTTTGCGGTGCGGAGGTACAAACAGAAACACCACGGAAGAACTCCAATCTGTGCCTCCGTTCCACACCGCATCTCTGGGATTGAGGATCTATTCAAGTGAATGCTTCCGCAATCCGTGATGCTGAGTGCATACGGTTGGTGCCCATGTATAGCGGACCCGCCGTATGCGGGCCGCAATACGACCACGACCGGGCAACAGCAGTGTGCATGAGGCCTAACACAGATGTAACAGGTCATCCAGTTTCATTGGTACTGTTAAAGAAATTTAGTTAGTTGGTGAACACAATTGTGCTAGGGTTGTATTTCATTATCAGGTGGTCTCCATCTCCTTATATCCATATCTCTTATATCTTATAATCTCTAATCTCCATTAGATGTCATGTATGCTTAAAAATAAAAATGACTCATAATCACTTGATATGTCTATAGGAAAAGAGGAACTTAGCAGAAGTTAATATATGCATATGGAATTTCCCAGATAGATGAAGTAATGCGTATGCCATTGGCTGTCATCATCATTGATTTGATTTGTTGTTTAATGTATACTTGTATGATTGTGATTGGATATATTAAAATTGGTGACAAAGGGGGGTTTGATTACACCATCATGTATTTCTAATAAAATTAGCTCTCTGGGTGTAACCAGGGGAGATCTGCATGATCAGCAATGAGACTGGACATGCATTCCTTGTGCTGCGGCCGCACCCTCTTACCATGAAGGGGGAAATTTAACATAATTTGAACACCACAGACAACTGAGTATTAAGTCCAATTTGGGACTTATCCTAAATTGCAATGACAGTACAAATCTGCTGACAGATGCCCTTTAAGGATATTCATTATAAACCTAGTTTTTGTTTGATACATAATATAACAACACTGTACCTACCTATAAATTGTTTGCTTTATATTGTGCACGTATTATATTGTTAAATTGTTATAAAATACTAATCCAGGCCTGATAGTGTGTCCCCTTGATTACTATAACACTTTACTAAGTAATTAACCAGTGCATATACAAAAACTTCTGAGGGCCAGATCAATATTGGTGCAGTTGGAGCACTTGCTCCAGGCCCAGCTATGCACCTTTACTAGGGAAAGGGGGGTACAGTCACTGAGTCACTTCACTAGGTTTTTGGGGCCCCTGCACTCAATTGTCTCTGTGTCCACAGGACACAGATACAGTTGAACACCTAGCGATGCCAGCAGGAGAAGGGTATCACTGGTTCTCTTCCCTACCGTTCCGCTGCTTTTCTGTGATGTAAGCAGCGTAATGACATTGTGCTGCCTGTGAGGTTTCACAGAAGAGGCCAGGGCTGCATCGTGGGACCAGGGACAGGTGAGTAATACAGTGTTTGTGCACTGTATTCAATGGGCACAGACAACAGGCAATATATAGAGGGGGCAGTCAAGAAGCACTAAATATAAAGGGGGCATACAAAAGAGGCGCAAATTATAAATAGGGCACAGACAAGAGGCAACAAATATAAAGGGTCACAGATAAGAGGCAATAAATATAAAGGGGGCACAGACAAGATGTAATATATATAAAGGGGCACAGACAGGGGCGTAGCTATAGGGGAAGCCCGGGAGCAGTAGCAGGGCTGCAGCATCAGACTGGAGCAAGGGAGCAGCAACAGCGTGCAGAGTCTGGGTGCTGCTGTCCTCCCTTTCAAGTTCCTGTGCTGTGGAGCTTCAGACACGCCCCCTCTACACAGGACGTGCTGACTGAGGAGGAGAAAGATCCCAGCGGAGCAGCAGTGTAAAGAGATACAGACAGTCTGTAAGTGAGTCTGCACTGTGACTATATCTTCTCTGTGGGACAGGAGGGGGGGTCAGGAAACTTTTCCAACTGCTGCTGGATGCTGTAGACCAGCAGCTTCATGGTATTGGGTTGCTTTACTTCCTCATGAAACAGTTTCCTCCTGCACAGACCTCCTGCCCCCTACTTCTTGTATGAATCCCCCTCAGAGCCCCTTGCACCTACTTGTTGGGTCCACACCTCCTGTCCATCCAGGGCTCCGGGCCCCTGTCTCACTCTTCTGCCTTTCATTTTGATGGTGTCTAAACACATGCACCATAAGGACCTTCTAACGTCACATGGTCATGTAACTGTGCCCCCCACCCCATACTGTGCCCCCCACCCCATACTTATACCCTGCATTGTGCCCTCTTACCATACCCTGTACAGTGCCCCTAGTCATTCCCTGTACTGTGCCCTGTTATACCCTTTCGGTCACTGTATGGAGGTGTTATCTCATGTATGGCGGCGTTATCCAGTCCCTGTATGACGGTGCTTTCCGGTCACTGTATGGAGGCGTTATCCGGTGACCGTATGGTGGTACTACTCGGTAACTGTATGGCGGTGTTATCCAGTTACTATATGGAGGTTTTATCCAGTCACTGTATGGAAGTATCCAGTCACTGTATGGTGGTGTTATCCAATAATTGTTTGGCAATAACTCTATGCTGGCATGACCTGGGGACCTGGCATGAGCGGGGAAAAGTTGCAGATTGAGGTGTAAAGGACCTGTGCGCCACAGTCTGTGTCAGAAATATGCCTAATATAGGCATATTTCTGTTTAATAAATGACCCCCTAATTGTCTTATTATTCCAGGGTAGGGCTAATATATTTATAGTATATAAATTCCAGTGTATTATACAGTGCCCTGTATTTCCCAATAGATAAATGATCCTTGGGAAACTCAGTCCTCACCCTTGACCACCAGAACCGGGCTGTGCTCAGAACATGGCGCCTTCCCCCTCTCTGCCCCACTGCTCCGCTGTGTACTGGTGCTTATTCAGGCACTAAGGCTGGATTCACATCACATTTTTGCCATCAGTTTAATGTATATATTAACAGATGCCTCAGACTGATCCGTACAGTGGCGTCAGGGTTGCCAACCTTCCTTTCAAATTTTTCTGGACAACTGAACCAAAATTTACAGACATAATAAACCACACCCCTTTTTAGAGGACACTGCCCCCTTCCACGCCCCCAGAGTAAAGAGGATTGTTCAGTATTTAAAAATAAAATATTGCATATGGAAAATAAATCAACAATTTTCAGCTGTTACATCCCTGCCATTCTAGTCTGAGTGCTTTGTTTATATGGCTGCAGTGATAATGCCTGTGACACACTGGACTTTCTGGGATCATTGCTGCTGCCATGTAAACAAAGACTGACAGGCATGTAATGGGCAAGTGTACACATCTGTCACAATGTTGGTGATGTGCACACTGATGTACAGGTGTGTGGCATGTGACCACTGCAGCCAGTTCTCAGCATTAGATCATTGATTGGCTGCAGCAGTAACAAACTATAAACTAATAATAACACCCCCAATAGTACCACTGGAATTAGTAATAATTCCCTGTCATAGAAATCATTTTTCCCATAGTGCCTCCAGTGGTGCTACCAGAAATAATAAGGACCCGCTGTAATGGTCCCAGTAATTATAATACCTCTTATAGTGCCCCCAGTAGCTTAAACGGTCCACTCTAGTGCCCCCAGTAGCTTTAATGGTTCTCTCTAGTGCCTCCAGTAGTTTAGATAGCCCCATTGAGTATCCCCAGTAGTTTAGATAGCCCCATTGAGTATCCCCAGTAGTTTAGATAGCCCCCTGTAGATTAGATAGTCCTTGTAGTGCCACGGTAGTTTAGATAGCCCCCTGTAGTTCAGTTAGCCCCCATAGTGCCTCCACAAGTTAGATAGCCCACTTTACTTCAGATAGTGCCTTAAGTAGATTAGATAGCCCCATGTAGTGCCCTAGTAGTTTAGATAGCCCCATTGAGTGTCCCTAGTAGTTTAGATAGCCCCCTTTTGTACAGATAGCCCCCATAGTGCCCTCAGAAGTTAGATAGTCCCTGTAGTGCCAAAGTTGTTTAGATAGCCCCCTGTAGTTCAGTTAGCCCCCATAGTGCCACCACAAGTTAGATAGCCCACTTTACTTCAGATAGTGCCCTAAGTAGATTAGATAGCCCCATGTAGTGCCCCAGTAGTTTAGATAGCCCCATTGAGTGCCCCCAGTAGTTTAGATAGCCCCCTTTAGTACAGATAGCCCCCATAGTGTCCCCAGAAGTTAGATAGCCCCCTTTAGTTCAGATAGTCCCTGTAGTGTCAAAGTTGTTTAGATAGCCCCCTGTAGTTCAGGTAGTCCCCATAGTGCCCCCAGAAGTTAGATAGCCCCCATATAGTGACCCAGCAGTGAAATAAAAACAAAAATGACATACTTACCTGATTCCTTCAGACAGTTCTCCATGCCACTGTAACTCTTTACTGGCGCAGGAGGCGCGCCGCATGATGATATCATCACGTCTGTACGTTCGTGGTGACATCATCACACAGCGAGATGCCATGTGCTGGGCCCAGGACAGAGGTACTGTAACAGTAGGCTGCAGGCTGGCCTGCCTGCGGCCTATTCTACATCGCAGGCGGAACCTGCATGGATCCACTGTATTCACGGCAAATGCTCCATGAATACTGTAGTAGATTCATGGACAGGCTTTTTTTCTGCCGGACGCTACGGGCGGCAGAAAAAAACAACCTATTTTTACGGACTGTCCGTGAATCTACGGATGGTTGGCAACCCTAAGTGGCGTCCGTTCACCATACAGTTCCAAAAAAACCATATATGTTAACGTATGCATTTTTTACTCTGCAGGATACAAAAACATGGTTTGCTACATATTTGTATATGGTAGGATATAGAAAGGAAAAACGTGATGTGAACCCACTGTTACATATGCACAAATGCGATGCCAGGAGGGTCATGGGGGGGGAGGGCCCGTACAAAAAATTGCTGTGGGGCCCATTCAGAGATTCACAGATAAGAGGCAGTAAATATAAAGGGTCACAGACAAGAGGCACTATATATAAAGGTGGCACAAACAAGATGCATTATATGTAAAGGGAGCAGAGACAAGAGACAACAAATATACAGAGGCACAGATAAGAGGCAATAAATATAAAGGGGGCACAGACAAGATGTAATATATATAAAGGGTAACAGATAAGAGGCAATAAATAGGGTCATAGACAAGAGGCACTATATATAAAGGGGCACAAACAAGAGGCATTATATGTAAAGGGAGCAGAGACAAGAGACAACAAATATAAAGGGGCATAGACAAGAGGCACTATATATAAAGGGGACACAGATAAGAAGTGCTAAATATAAAGGGGGCACAGAGAGCTGTGGTTACAAATAAAGTGGGAACGGACAACAGGCACAAAATATAAAGGGGAGCACTAATAGGAGGCACTAACTATAAAGGGAGCTATATACAAAAGAAGCACAGACAAGAAGCAATATATATGAAGGGGGCACAAACAAGAGGTGCTATATATAAAGTGGGAATGGACAAGAAACACAAAATATAAAGGGAGCACAGACAAGAGGGATTATATATAAAGGGGCAAAGAGAAGAAGCACTATATACAAAAGAAGCACAGACAAGAAGCAAAATATATAAAGGGATCACAGACAAGAGGTGCTAAATATAAAGGGGGCACAGACAAGAGGGACTATATATAAAGGGGGCAGAGACAAGAGATACTATATATTAAAGGGGTATTCCCATCTCACAAATGTAGTTTTTATAGTTAGATATAGCCATACCAATATTATTACTAATAGAATGTATTTATATAAAATGTATAGTTTAGAAGATTTGCCTATTTGTGTATCCATTGTCCCACACACATCAGTCAGGACGTTGCCCCTAGTTACGGTCACCACGGCCGTGTAGTAGTGGCCGGCTTGCTCTTGTTCAAACCCGCTCTGAGGTAACTGCTGTATTGTGAACGCACATTACATGATCATGCGGAGACACATCTTAGGGTTGTAGCATTTTTGTCTGCGCTTCCAAAACGCAGAGAAACGGATCCTGTTCCAAGATCAGTTCATCTCTATGGAGCAGGATCCGTTTATAAAGCCTGTGTTTTAGACGGATCCTGACCATTGTGTTTTGGACTGGTAGCATCCAAAACACAGATGTGAAAGTACCCTAAGACGTGTCTCCGCATGCTCATGTAATGTGCGTTCACAATACAACAGTAACCTCAGAGCGGGTTTGAACAAGAGCAAGCCGGCCACCTCTACTACATGGCCACGATGGCCGTAACAAGGGGCAACGGCCTGACGGATGTGTGTAGGACAATGGATATACCAATAGGCAAATCTTCTAAACGGTACATTTTATATAAATACATTCTATTAGTAATAATATTGGTATGGCTACATCTAACTATACAAACTACATTTGTGAGATGGGAATACCCCTTTAAGGGGGCACAGACAAGAGGCACAATATATTAAGAGGGCACAGACAAGAGGCACTCTATATAAAGGGAGCATAGACAGGAGGCGCTATATATAAAGGGAGCACAGACAAGAGATACTATATATTGAGGGGGCACAGACAAGAGATACTATATATTGAGGGGGCACAGACAAGAGATACTATATATTAAGGGGGCACAGACAAGAGATACTATATATTGAGGGGGCACAGACAAGAGGCACTCTATATAAAGGGAGCATAGACAGGAGGCACTCTATATAAAGGGAGCACAGACAAGAGGCACTATATATTAAGGGGGCACAGGCAATATATAGAGGGATATAGGAGTAGTGAGGTGGAGGCAGAATCCATGCTGATTCTCCCATCAAAATGAATGGGAAGCTGAAAAATTAGGAAGGAGAAAAAATGTACCAAAAACTGCAACAAAACTGCGCAGAAAAGCAGTGCGGATTCCTCGCTTATTTTATGTTTTCAAAATCTGTCGTGTGAACATCCCCTAACGGTGCGTTCTAGAGATGAGCGAACGTGCTCGTTACGAGCACTGTAGCGCTCGGCTCCCCTGCGAACGAATGCCCGCAGGCCTTGTCGGATCCGTCCTCAGCTGCAGGTAAGTCAATGGGGACGGATCCATTTGGTATGACACTCACGTTCGCTCATCTCTAGTGGGTTCACAACAGCGTTATGCTTTCCGTTTGTGTTTATATAACGGAAACCATAAGACGGAAGTCAAAACGGAAGTCTTTAGAGGCATTCCGTTTTGATCCGTCATAATAGAAGCCTATGAGAATCATAACGGATCCATTTGGTTCCCGTTATGCAAGACAGAAAACAAAGTCCTGTCGACAGGACTGTTTTTTCCGTTCTGCATAACGGAACTCAGACGGATCCGTTATGATTCTCATTGGCTTCTATTATGACGGATCAAAACGGAATGCCTCTAAAGACTTCCGTTTTGACTTCCGTCTTATGGTTTCCGTTATTTTCTGTTATAACCATGTTATAACGGAAAACACAAACGGAAAGCATAATGCTGATGTGAACCCACCCTAAAGCCTCATTCACACGTCAGTGTTTCACGGACGTGTGCTGTACGTGTTCTCCACGGACAGCACACGTCCCCCATTTTAATGTGTGTATTCAGACATCAGTGTTTTAGCACGGTCCGTGGATCAGTGTTTTTAGCACGGATGCATGCTCTATTTTGTCGGTGTTCATGGATCCATCACGTCCATTATAGTCTATGGGTCCGTGAAAACCACGGATCCCTCACGCATGTCATCCGTGTTGCATCCGTGTTTCACTGATCATTAAGAAGAGATGCTTTGAAAATTATTTTTCAGCTGTTCAATGTCAGTGAAACACGGATGCAACACGGACGGCAAAACACGGACCCAACACGGATCCTTCACGGACAGTTTCACGAATGCCTCACTGACCACCTGTTCACGGATCTGAGCACGGACACGGACGTGTGAATAAGGCTTCAGGCTCAAAAATTTTATGATCATCTTACAGATCTCTTCCAACCATTTGTATCAAAATTTCAACCGACTGTCTCTGTTTTGATCCCACTAGGCCGCAACGTCTTATTTTTATTCATACATTGTACATATAGGAACCTCCACAGTTCTCTAACTTGTATAGATAGAAGGAGCGCAGAGAGCCACTCCATCAAAAGTACTTTTTTTTTCCAGATAACAGCAATAAATGACCAAACTCGGAAAGCTGTCAGTTTCCTTCTCTAGATGTATAAATGCCAGACACATCCATTTATCATATCTACCTAGGATGCCAAGCACATACAGTAATTTATATAATCTTTTAATTGCAGGCAGGCCCATAAACTGTGTATTAAATCTGCTCTTCCCACATTTCAGGGGATCCTGTTTATATAAATCAGATTTCATTTTTGGAACATGTTAAATGCTCTATACGCTCTGCGTACAATTTTCCACTGCATTTTCCTTATCCCTTCAGAAGGAATAACATTATGGATCTGCGCCCAGCCTTACAGTATTCCACACTATACTTCTTTGTCTAACGGTAGCATATTCAATTCTCTGGACCATTTTTTAATTATATTCCCTGTACACATATTTTTTCCATTGATTCACATTTCTTTATTTAACATATGTAATAGAAGGACTTGCCTTGCCTTTATTCAGCTTCCTAAACCCTGTTGGTGAATAACCCCGGAATACTGCCAATTATACTTTCTTTTGAGCGATAAGTATCACCTGTAAATAATGTAACATGGGCATTATGCAATTGGTGTTGTTCCCTCAGCTGGGTAAATAATTACAATTTTAAACACATTTTTTTAAATTGTTTAATATATCTATATTTTTCTTTATACCTTTATATGCCCATATAGCTGTCCATTGTTTAAAATCTCCCTATACTCTCCCTATATATTTTTGGCAAATGAAACAGTTCCCCTAATATCCCGCATATAGTACTTGTATATATAATGATCTGTGGTGTGTATTCTCTGTGCCATCCACCCAGGATTGCTAGGATGCTGACCCACAGTGATCAGGGACACCAGGGTGGAGTACCAGAGAAACCAGGCTAGCTTATGGTCAGGCTGGGGTCAAAGTCCAGGAAGGCAACTGTCAGTACACCAACAGGTAAACGGATTATAGCTCAGATGGCAAGGTAAAGCAGACTAGCAGAACTTAGCAGGACCTGTGTTGATCAGGCTGTGTGATATACTACCATCCCCTTTACACCCTCTCTTCTTTGGTCTAGAGCAGGGGTGGCCAACCTGTGGCTCTTGAGCCTCATGTGGCTCTTTGCTTCTTCAAGTGTGCACTGTTACTACTCTGCAGCTCCAGCTCACTCTTCACTACGTCCTGATGCGCACAGTGTTAAAACATAGCAAGTGGAGACATGAACTATGACCTGACGTTGTGCGCATCAGGTCACAGTGGAGAGCGTGTCAGGGCTGCAGAGTAGCAGGTGCCCAATCAGGGGAGGTAGGAGATATTTCTAAATTATATAACTATGCATGGGAGGTTCTGATATGAGCATGGGGGGGGTCTGATCTGAGCATGGGGGAGTCTGATCTGAGCATGGGGGGTCTGATCTGAGCATGAGGGGGCTCTGATCTGAGCATGAGGGGGCTCTGATCTGAGCATGGGGGGGTCTGATCTGAGCATGGGGGGGTCTGATCTGAGCATGGGGGGGTCTAATCTGAGCATGGGGGTTCTAATCTGAGCATGGGGGTTCTAATCTGAGTATGGGGGGGGGGTCAGATCTGAACATGAGGGTCAGATCTGAACATGGGGGAATGTGGTGTGAGCATGAGTGGTTTGGTGTGAGCATAGGGAGGGTGCTAAACTTAGCATGGGGGGTACTGAACTTAGCATGGGGGAGGTCTTATCTGAGCAAGGGGGTCTGGTCTGAGCATAGGGGGGGGCATATCTGAGCATGGGAGGAGATCTGAGCACTGAGGGTCTGAAACTGAGAGTCTGATTTGTGTTGAGGATCATATTTTAGGTCAGATGAGGATTGGGGATCTGATTTATGAGTCTGATGAAAAATATTTTTTTTCTTTTTTCTCTGCTAATGAAAAATAAGATCAGATGAAAACATTTTTTTTTTTTAATTTTTTTCCACTAAAATCTAGGTGCATCTTAGGTCAAAAAATATGGTGTCACGTGTGCCAATGTATAGCTTGTGGCTCCTGGTAGTCTTATGTTTTTTTTCCTGACTTTTTGTGTCTGTAAGGTTGGCCACCCCTGGTCTAGAGTCTTGCAGACATTCCTTTATTCTGCACTAACTTCCAGAGCAGGTGGGATAAACAATAGAAGGAAAACATCAGGAATATTGGTTATGACAAACGGGTACAGCAACTCTGTTCTTATGAGCTGAAACCTTAGTCATAGGCCAAATCTAAATAAAATTACTGGCTGCAGAGTCAGTCCCTATACTCCAGAAGATGAAGGCACTTTACTCCAGATCGAGTTTGCATAATACCCCTAACCGATTCTTTGGAGACATGTTCAGTTTAGGCTTTAGACACAGATGGGAGACGAACTTGACTCAGGTCTCTTCTGGATGCAGACATATGTATAACAAACATATGTAGAAGGTGGTTTTTGAAGATGTTACGGTACAGGTGTATTACTGACAGGTTGCATAGTAGTCGGGTACTAGGAATGACAAGCAGAACTGCAATGAATAATCTGCCCAAAGTTTCAGTTAAGAATTGGATGTTTAGGCGGAGCCAAGATAGTTCCAACAGACATGGACAGTATGTACAAGGAAATTCTCTCAGAATATGACATGCCCAATAAAGCTCCAAAGACTCAGTGACATACTAGATGGTTACATAGTTTTGCCATTGACACAGGTCACCACCAAGGCCTTCTTCAGGTGCTAGAAGGGTATAAAGTACTGGCTCACCAAAGTGTGATGCAGGAAGCTTCCTGCTGAGCTAGAGTTTATGAAGACCGGAATGGTAAACAATGTACCACTGTAGGACAGAGATACTGGCTTGGTCAGCTTTGGAGAGAGCTGGTCTTCACCCAGGGCCATCTCTTCTATGATCCCTAGGCTCGGAAGTCTCGTCTTGAGAGGACTAGTGTGGATATAGTATAGCTTGGTACCACAATACAGACACAGCCCACTAGAGTGCCTGTGTTGACACTCCTCTTCAGACAACGTGAGGCTATCCACGTGCAGGATCTCTTGGATTGGATTAGTCAGAGTTTCTGGAATGTTGGCATTCTCTTTGACAAACTACTTCTTTGGCATGTTCTTGGAACCAGAGATCAATACAGGTAGCAAATGAGATCAAACCCTCCAGGGTAGTCGAGATATCATGACCCACCAGTTCATCAAAGGGGTTGTTAAATGACATTTATCATGTAGACAAATTTAATACAAGGCACTTACTAATGTATTATCATTGTCCACATTGCTTCCTTTGTTAGCTTAATTAGCGTTTTCAGCAATTTATATACTTCTCATTTCCATGGTTACAACCACCCTGCAATTCAGCAGTGGTTGCCGAGTTTGCACACTATATGAAATAGTGCCGGCTTATGCACACTCCCATGTTCCTGGCCACCAGAGAGGCCAGTGCCTTTTTCATAGAGAGTTCAAGCACGACCACAGCTGCTGGATTGCATGGTAGTCGTAACCTCTGAAACGAGAAGTGTATAATACAATGAAAAAATTAATTGAGCCAGCAAAAGAAGCCATATGGACAAACACAATATTAGTAACTGCCTTGTATTACCTTTCAATACATGATAAATCCCATTTGCTGAAGTGAGACAACCCCTTTAATATGAGCTAACAGGCCCTCCTAGAATGCTGCCATAAGAGTACTGGTCTACTGTGAGGTTGCCTTGGCAACGTTGCAGAAGAGAGGAGGTGTATCCTACATCTAAAGGGAATAAAGTGAAGTTTATTTCAACTTTGAATACGCAGTGGAGGGAGGTTCGATGTATACTTGAGAAATATTGGGATCTTCACAATGAATGAGGTATTGAAGATCTATCTCCCCACATGACTGGCCATCACTTACCCCAGACCAGATAATTTAAGGGACATCCTTGCAAAGAGTGTATACTTTGGAAAAAGGAAGGAATGTATACTCAAATCGAAGTGCCCATAATGGGGGTATAAACCATGTGGGAGATGCTTTGCATGCCCTTATATACAAAGGGCTATGGAGTTCTCAGACACAAGGAAAAATAAGACATATAAGATAACTCATGCCATTACTTGGGACACAGTTGGAGTTGTATATTATGGAACATGTCTTTTTGGTCTAATTGATATTGGAGTAACCTCTCACGAACTAAAAAGATGGGTTCGAAAACACGTCTTGGAGATGGACAATGCAGTGGAAGTCGCTGACCTATCAATTTTGAAAATATTACCACATCACTTTAAATTATCCCATGATTGTAAGTACGAGTGAGAGGGATTGACCGTGTACTTTTGAGCCATTGAGGTGGTAATTGGAAGAGGATATTGGCCCAACGAAAGACAAAATGGATTACATTATTGAATTGAGTTTTATCTCAAGGATTAGATGAAGATGTGAGCTTTGCTCCCTTTCTTTAAATCTGTTATGATATGGGGTGTTTTTTCTAGTATTGTTCTTGTATCATTTGTAGTAGGGTGTTTTTTAATTGATTTTAATATGTATTTTTAGATTCTTTACATTGGCTTGTCTGAATTTGGAGAGGCATGGCACATGTGTCAGTCTGCCGAGTTGCAGAGCCGCCACCAGGTTACGCCCGTTATCACACACAACCATGCCTGGCTTGAGGTTCAGCGGTGCCAGCCACACATCGATCTGCGCCGTGATGCCCTGTAACAGCTCTTGGGCGGTGTGCCTTTTGTCACCTAAGCTCAGCAGTTTGAGCACCGCCTGCTGGCGCTTACCCACGGCACTGCTGCTGCGCCTAGAGCTACCGACTGAAGGCGCCGTGCCCACGGATGGTAATTCGGTGGAGGAGGAGGGGTCGGAGGAGGAGGAGGAGGAGGCATAGTACGTCTGAGAGACCGTGACAGAGGTAGGCCCCGCAATCCTCGGTGTGGGCAGTACATGAGCGGCCCCAGGGTCATTCTCGGTCCCAGCCTCCACCAAGTTAACCCAATGTGCCGTCAGTGAGATATAGTGTCCCTGCCCGGCAGCACTTGTCCACGTGTCCGTGGTTAGGTGGACCTTCTCAGAAACAGCGTTGGTCAGGGCACGGATGAGTTCTCCGACACGTGCTGGTGTAGGGCTGGGACGGCACATCGGGAAAAATAGTGGCGGCTGGGGACGGAATACCGAGGGGCAGCCACCGCCATGAGATTGCGAAAGGCCTCGGTCTCTACCAGCCTATAGGGCAGCATCTCCAGGCTAAGCAATTTGGAGATGTGGACGTTGAGGGCTTGGGCATGTGGGTGGGTGGAACTGTATTTCCTCTTGCGCTCCAGCGTCTGCTGTAAAGACAGCTGAACGCTGCGCTGGGACACATTGGTGGACACTGTGGAGGATCGTTGAGGCGAAGGTGTGGTTTTCCGGCGGGAGGCGCTCGTGCCGGGGTCCTGGGCAGGGGGTTGACTAGCAGAGGCAGCGAGTGACGCAGGGGGTTGACTAGCAGAGGCAGCGAGTGACACAGGGGAAGGAGCAGTGGTGTGACCCGCAGGAGGTGGTGAACGGCCTTGGTTCCATTGAGTGGGGTGTTTAGCACTCATATGCCTGCGCATGCTGGTGGTGGTTAGGCTAGTAGTGGTGGCACCCCTGCTGATCCTGGTGTGGCACAGGTTGCACACCACAGTCCGTCGGTCATCCTCACTTTCTTTAAAGAACCTCCAGACTTGCGAACATCTAGGCCTCGCCACGGGAGCTTCACTACGTGAAACAGTTGCTGCTGATGCACCAGCTCTGGCCCTGCTTCTCCCTCTGGCCACACCACTGCCTCTTACAACCTGTTCTGGTGCAGCACTCGCCTCCGCCTCAGAAGCACTGTCTTCACTCGGCATATCAACCCAGCTTGGGTCAGTCACCTCGTCATCCTCCGATTCCTCAGTCTGCTCCCCCCTCGGAATTCCTCCCCTAACAACAACTTCACCACTGTCTGACAACCGTGTCTCCTCATCGTCTGACACCTCTTTACAAACTTCTTCCACTAACTCAACATTGTCATCATCATCACCCACAGACTGCGACAGTTGGAAAACTTGGGCATCGGGAACGAGGTCAGCAGCAACCTGAGAAGTGGTTTGTGACTCTGGGAAGGGTCCAGAAAACAGTTCCTGAGAGTATGCCGGATCACATTCCAAATTTTCCTGGGAGGGGGCAGACTGGGGGGAAGGAGGTTGAGGTGGAGGAGCCAGAGGAGTGCTCCCTTGGGTAACGTGGGTGGACTGCGTGGAAGACTGACTGGTGGACAAATTACTTGAAGCATTGTCCGCAATCCACGAGATCAGCTGTTCGCACTGTTGTGGTTTCAACAGTCCTCTACCACGTGTCCCTGTAAGTTGAGACATGAAGCTAGGGAGTGTAACTCTGCGGCGTTCCACAGCTCCCTCATCAGCAGGTACTGTCTCACCCTGCCCAGGACCACGGCCTCTGCCCCCTGCAGTAATTGAATGCCCAAGCCCACGCCCTCGTCCTCGACCCTTAGCCCTGGGGTTCAATATTGTTTGTATATAAGTGTATGATATAAAAAAAAAAATTAAACGGGCCTGGTGTACTGAAATCCACAAACTTGTTCAGTCTGGTAGAATTAAGTGACGTACAGAAAGTGTCACCTGGACAGTATATACGGATGGGAGCGAATGTGCTGAACTGTGACATACAGAAAGGTTACACAAAGCTGAGTAAAATGGATTTGTATCACTGAGCTAAAACAACTGAAAAAATATTTTTTTTATTATATTTGTTTTTATATATTTTTTTTATAATTTTGTTTTTTTGGGAACGTAACGTGCAGGAACTATGGTAGGACTGACTGACACCCTGTTAACGGTGGCTATTTAGTCTGCGACCCAGACAAATGTCGCACAGGAGTTTTCTGGATCAAGCGGTAGATGATATCGGTAGCAAATGACTTGGTTGTATTGTGTGACGTACAGAAAGTGTCACCTGGACAGTATATACGGATGGGAGCGAATGTGCTGAACTGTGACACACAGAAAGGTTACACACAGCTGAGTAAAATGGATTTGTATCACTGAGCTAAAACAACTGAAAAATAATTTTTTTTTTTTATATTTTGTTTTTTTGGGAACGTGACGTGCAGGAAATATGGTAGAACTGAC
Organism: Rhinella marina; assembly: GCA_900303285.1. NCBI lineage: Eukaryota > Metazoa > Chordata > Amphibia > Anura > Bufonidae > Rhinella > Rhinella marina. Next base: position 7,424 of record ONZH01021175.1, on the reverse strand, counting down.
TGACACCCTGTTAACGGTGGCTATTTAGTCTGCGACCCAGAGAAATGTCGCACAGAGAGTTTTCTGGATCAAGCGGTAGATGATATTGGTAGCAAATGACTTGGTTGTATTGTGTGACGTACAGAAAGTGTCACCTGGACAGTATATACGGATGGGAGCGAATGTGCTGAACTGTGACACACAGAAAGGTTACACAAAGCTGAGTAAAATGGATTTGTATCACTGAGCTAAAACAACTGAAAAATATTTTTTTTTATATTTTTTTTTATATTTTTTTACAATTTTGTTTTTTGGGAACGTAACGTGCAGGAACTATGGTAGGACTGACTGACACCCTGTTAACGGTGGCTATTTAGTCTGCGACCCAGAGAAATGTCGCACAGAGAGTTTTCTGGATCAAGCGGTAGATGATATTGGTAGCAAATGACTTGGTTGTATTGTGTGACGTACAGAAAGTGTCACCTGGACAGTATATACGGATGGGAGCGAATGTGCTGAACTGTGACACACAGAAAGGTTACACGCAGCTGAGTAAAATGGATTTGTATCACTGAGCTAAAACAACTGAAAAATAATTTTTTTTTTTTTTATATTTTGTTTTTTTGGGAACGTGACGTGCAGGAAATATGGTAGAACTGACTGACACCCTGTTAACGGTGGCTATTTAGTCTGCGACCCAGACAAATGTCGCACAGAGAGTTTTCTGGATCAAGCGTAGATGATATTGGTAGCAAATGACTTGGTTGTATTGTGTGACGTACAGAAAGTGTCACCTGGACAGTATATACGGATGGGAGCGAATGTGCTGAACTGTGACACACAGAAAGGTTACACAAGCTGAGTAAAATGGATTTGTATCACTGAGCTAAAACAACTGAAAAAATATTTTTTTTTATATTTGTTTTTTTATATTTTTTTACAATTTTGTTTTTTGGGAACGTAACGTGCAGGAACTATGGTAGGACTGACTGACACCCTGTTAACGGTGGCTATTTAGTCTGCGACCCAGAGAAATGTCGCACAGAGAGTTTTCTGGATCAAGCGGTAGATGATATTGGTAGCAAATGACTTGGTTGTATTGTGTGACGTACAGAAAGTGTCACCTGGACAGTATATACGGATGGGAGCGAATGTGCTGAACTGTGACACACAGAAAGGTTACACAAAGCTGAGTAAAATGGATTTGTATCACTGAGCTAAAACAACTGAAAAAATATTTTTTTTTATATTTGTTTTTTATATTTTTTTTACAATTTTGTTTTTTTGGGAACGTAACGTGCAGGAACTATGGTAGGACTGACTGACACCCTGTTAACGGTGGCTATTTAGTCTGCGACCCAGAGAAATGTCGCACAGAGAGTTTTCTGGATCAAGCGGTAGATGATATTGGTAGCAAATGACTTGGTTGTATTGTGTGACGTACAGAAAGTGTCACCTGGACAGTATATACGGATGGGAGCGAATGTGCTGAACTGTGACACACAGAAAGGTTACACAAAGCTGAGTAAAATGGATTTGTATCACTGAGCTAAAACAACTGAAAAAATATTTTTTTTATATTTGTTTTTTTATATTTTTTTACAATTTTGTTTTTTTGGGAACGTAACGTGCAGGAACTATGGTAGGACTGACTGACACCCTGTTAACGGTGGCTATTTAGTCTGCGACCCAGAGAAATGTCGCACAGAGAGTTTTCTGGATCAAGCGGTAGATGATATTGGTAGCAAATGACTTGGTTGTATTGTGTGACGTACAGAAAGTGTCACCTGGACAGTATATACGGATGGGAGCGAATGTGCTGAACTGTGACACACAGAAAGGTTACACAAAGCTGAGTAAAATGGATTTGTATCACTGAGCTAAAACAACTGAAAAAATAATTTTTTTTTATATTTGTTTTTTATATTTTTTTTACAATTTTGTTTTTTTGGGAACGTAACGTGCAGGAACTATGGTAGACTGACTGACACCCTGTTAACGGTGGCTATTTAGTCTGCGACCCAGAGAAATGTCGCACAGAGAGTTTTCTGGATCAAGCGGTAGATGATATTGGTAGCAAATGACTTGGTTGTATTGTGTGACGTACAGAAAGTGTCACCTGGACAGTATATACGGATGGGAGCGAATGTGCTGAACTGTGACACACAGAAAGGTTACACAAAGCTGAGTAAAATGGATTTGTATCACTGAGCTAAAACAACTGAAAAAATAATTTTTTTATATTTTTTTTTATATTTTTTAATTTTGTTTTTTGGGAACGTGACGTGCAGGAACTATGGTAGAACTGACTGACACCCTGTTAACGGTGGCTATTTAGTCTGCGACCCAGAGAAATGTCGCACAGAGAGTTTTCTGGATCAAGCGGTAGATGATATTGGTAGCAAATGACTTGGTTGTATTGTGTGACGTACAGAAAGTGTCACCTGGACAGTATATACGGATGGGAGCGAATGTGCTGAACTGTGACACACAGAAAGGTTACACAAAGCTGAGTAAAATGGATTTGTATCACTGAGCTAAAACAACTGAAAAAATATTTTTTTTTATATTTGTTTTTTATATTTTTTTACAATTTTGTTTTTTTGGGAACGTAACGTGCAGGAACTATGGTAGGACTGACTGACACCCTGTTAACGGTGGCTATTTAGTCTGCGACCCAGAGAAATGTCGCACAGAGAGTTTTCTGGATCAAGCGGTAGATGATATTGGTAGCAAATGACTTGGTTGTATTGTGTGACGTACAGAAAGTGTCACCTGGACAGTATATACGGATGGGAGCGAATGTGCTGAACTGTGACACACAGAAAGGTTACACACAGCTGAGTAAAATGGATTTGTATCACTGAGCTAAAACAACTGAAATAATAATTTTTTTTTTTATATTTTGTTTTTTTGGGAACGTGACGTGCAGGAAATATGGTAGAACTGACTGACACCCTGTTAACGGTGGCTATTTAGTCTGCGACCCAGACAAATGTCGCACAGAGAGTTTTCTGGATCAAGCGGTAGATGATATTGGTAGCAAATGACTTGGTTGTATTGTGTGACGTACAGAAAGTGTCACCTGGACAGTATATACGGATGGGAGCGAATGTGCTGAACTGTGACACACAGAAAGGTTACACAAAGCTGAGTAAAATGGATTTGTATCACTGAGCTAAAACAACTGAAAAAATAATTTTTTTTATATTTGTTTTTTATATTTTTTACAATTTTGTTTTTTTGGGAACGTAACGTGCAGGAACTATGGTAGGACTGACTGACACCCTGTTAACGGTGGCTATTTAGTCTGCGACCCAGACAAATGTCGCACAGAGAGTTTTCTGGATCAAGCGGTAGATGATATTGGTAGCAAATGACTTGGTTGTATTGTGTGACGTACAGAAAGTGTCACCTGGACAGTATATACGGATGGGAGCGAATGTGCTGAACTGTGACACACAGAAAGGTTACACAAAGCTGAGTAAAATGGATTTGTATCACTGAGCTAAAACAACTGAAAAAATATATTTTTTTTATATTTGTTTTTTATATTTTTTTTACAATTTTGTTTTTTTGGGAACGTAACGTGCAGGAACTATGGTAGGACTGACTGACACCCTGTTAACGGTGGCTATTTAGTCTGCGACCCAGACAAATGTCGCACAGAGAGTTTTCTGGATCAAGCGGTAGATGATATTGGTAGCAAATGACTTGGTTGTATTGTGTGACGTACAGAAAGTGTCACCTGGACAGTATATACGGATGGGAGCGAATGTGCTGAACTGTGACACACAGAAAGGTTACACAAAGCTGAGTAAAATGGATTTGTATCACTGAGCTAAAACAACTGAAAAATATATTTTTTTATATTTGTTTTTTATATTTTTTTTACAATTTTGTTTTTTTGGGAACGTAACGTGCAGGAACTATGGTAGGACTGACTGACACCCTGTTAACGGTGGCTATTTAGTCTGCGACCCAGAGAAATGTCGCACAGAGAGTTTTCTGGATCAAGCGGTAGATGATATTGGTAGCAAATGACTTGGTTGTATTGTGTGACGTACAGAAAGTGTCACCTGGACAGTATATACGGATGGGAGCGAATGTGTTGAACTGTGACACACAGAAAGGTTACACGCAGCTGAGTAAAATGGATTTGTATCACTGAGCTAAAACAACTGAAATAATAATTTTTTTTTTTTATATTTTGTTTTTTTGGGAACGTGACGTGCAGGAAATATGGTAGAACTGACTGACACCCTGTTAACGGTGGCTATTTAGTCTGTGACCCAGACAAATGTCACACAGAGAATTTTCTGGATCAAGCGGTAGATGATATTGGTAGCAAATGACTTGGTTGTATTCTGTGACGTACAGAAAGTGTCACCTGGACAGTATATATGGATTGGAGTGAGTCAGTGCTGAACTGTGACACACAGAATGGTTCCACAGTGCTGTGTGCAATGGATTTGTATCACTGAGATAGAACAAAAAAAAAAAAAGGGTTAGATATGGCGATAGCTGCACTACTAGTGCCAGCCAGCCAAGTGACAAAAAAAAAATAAATAAAATGTCTTCTAGCCCTTAGAAGGGCTGTTGGGTTCTTTGTGGGTGATCCCTGCCTAACAGACAACTAAATGCAGGCCCTAACACTGTCCCTGAAAGGCAGCAGCTCTATCCCTAACGACATCCAGACGGCATCTGAGCCGAGCGCCGCGGCCAGTCGGTAGTATATTCCAGGGTCACCTGATCAGGCCAGCCAACCCCTGCTATCGACACGTGATGCTGGGTGTACTGTAGAGTCTCCTGGCTTGTGATTGGCTGTGTTTTTAGGCGCCAAAAAAGCACGAGGCGGAAGTTGCCATTTCCTCGAGCATGGCGAGATACTCGTCTGAGCATCGAGCAGTTATGAGTACCCTAATGCTCGAACAAGCATGTTCGCTCATCTCTACAAGTAAACTAACTGTGATATATGTTAATAGTGATTCTGAATATTAATGGAACTTGAACTTGAGTCAGTGTGGGTATTTCTTTATGTAAACAAGTTGTTTTGAACTACAAAGAGGGCTGTTGGCTGTCAGCCTGTATTTTAGTACCCAGCACCGACAAGTGGACAAGTGTTTGAGCTGGAGTGCAGTACATAGTCATACTACCAATAAAATAATATGTTTTTAATATTCTATGGTGTGGTTTTGGTAGGTGTTTATTGTTTATTTATTTTTATTGTTATTATGAGCAAATGAGAGTAATTTGAACTTTTAAATATTTTTTTTTTATATTTTGAAAAACTTATTTACTTTTTTTGTTTTACTTATTTTTTAGCAGCCCTAGGGGACCTGAACATGTGATCTTCAGATCACTTCTGCCTTACATTGCAATGAATTACCATTGCAGTGTATTACAGATTCACTATGTTATTATAGAGCTCTGCCTCCTGCAGGCCTCTATAAGAACTACATCTGTAATAGCATGGGTTTCTTTAAAAAGAACCAGACTACTGCAGACAACAGACGGCTTCCTTGATCTCCATGAGTGGGGGAGCTGTTTGTGCCGAGGGAGAAAGTTTAAATGCCTGCAATTGGCATTATTGTTTAAAACAGCATCAACCTGGTGGCTATGGTACCCACAAGTGGGCGGTTGTGAAGGGTTTAATAACATGGGTATAATAATGGCACTATTTCAGTGAAATGCATTTGCTATAACTGAATTTCATCTTGTAGTAATATGTAAAGTGTTTAATAACACAGGTATAATAATGACGTTACTGCTGTCAAATGCGTTTACTATACCTGAATGTTATATTTCAATCATATACAATGTGTTTCATACAAGTGTTAATTGTCAGAAGAAATGGTGGCTTGTTCTGAACAAGCCTGGAAAAATGATCTCTTTTATTTATGAGCAGCAGTACAGTATGGATGTGGAAAAGTTAAGGTATATAGGTGTAATAAGGTTAGCAATAGTAGCGGCAGCAGTAGCAGCACAGCAGGGAGTAGATGTGTGTGCAGCTGTGTTGGGGTAGTAGAGTAATAGGGGCAGCTGTTTAGTAGTAATGGTAGTGGAAGTAGGGGTAATGAAAATGGCAGTAGGGGGATTAGCACTGGGGAGTATCAGTTGTAGGGGTGGTGGCAGCAGCAACATGATGATGGTAGTGCAGTGGGCTCAGGAGGAGCCAAAGTGGATGATGGGAATGGTAGTGGTTCTAGCTGTCAGTCAAACATAGTGGCTTTCCTCACACCATTGCTTCCTAGGACTGTCAGTGAAAGGAGGGTGTACCCTTTCTTCCCTCGAGTCACACCCTGGTTTTGGGATTGCTGCATGATGGTAGTTGGGGTGGTAATTTCATTGTACACAGAGCAATTCTTCCCAGATAATGATGTATGGATTTAGGCAAGGGTGGGAGTTATGGCCCTCTTCCTTCTCTATCTGTCTCAAGTCTCTTTCAGTAGACTGTATGGGGGACAATAGTACTCTATCTATGGTGGCTGTAATGTCCACGGAGGGATACAGAGTTTTAGAGATACGACTTGCCAGGTCATGTTCAGGTGTGAAGGGTGTCTTAACAGTGTCCCTCACTGCAGTAAAGTCTTGATGGCTTTTGACAGCAGGTTACCTTTCTGACTCAAATGTTCAGCCATGCAGATTCTAATTTATACAGTTCTCTCCTTTATCTTTCTCCTTCTCTCCTTCTGTAGATCATGCAAAGATCGGTAAGTCTCTATAGCTTTTTTGGGATTATGAAGAGTAACATATTCCTCTCCTCTCCAAACTCCTGTATCAAATGATTTAAGGTTAGGGGTGGAACTAGCAAATCACAGAAAAAACAGTGTCCCACACGGGGAACCAAGGACAACTCAGAGAAATCCACAGGCTCACAGAGAAGCTGAGTAGTTAAAACATAACCTTTATTTAATTCTCAATAATTATAATTATAAATATAAATAGTATGAAAAAACGCTCACAGAGGGAGCAAACACCCACACCTTACACTAGAAATAGATACTTAGATACAAAATACTTAAATATAACAAAAGATGGCTAAGTGCATACCAAAAGATCAGGATGCCAACGGGGATAGGCAGAAAAGACAGAGGAGTGTACAGGGAAACCGAGGTGAATCGTCCCTATTGTACCTCCTATACTAGTCCTCAACCCAGGGACGAATCCTGATGGTGGATGCTCCCTGGTCTCCAGCCTAATCTGTCTATCCCTTCTCTTTCCCTTAAAAAATAACCCCAACGGGGATAGGCAGAAAAGACAGAGGAGTGTACAGGGAAACCCGGGTGAATCGTCCTATTTACCTCCTATACTAGTCCTCACCCAGGGACGAATCCTGATGGTGGATGCTCCCTGGTCTCCAGCCTAATCTGTCTATCCCTTCTCTTTCCCTTTAACCCAACGCGTTTCCCTACAAAGAGGTTCATCAGGGGCCAATAAAAGGG